>JAUTBV010104225.1:0-15295 GCA_032361325.1 Lepetodrilus fucensis | reverse complement strand
AATCATTCATAAAGAGTATATTTCTATCTGGCCGTCTTTTCAGTGTGGTGTTTACCCCAAAAGCGTAAGGATGAAAAATAAGAGGTAAAGAGGTATACGCATCATTGTTTTTTAAATCTGAATCTATATCACAACCTATTTTGTTGTCAAGTAGTATAGAGGATGAACTATGCACTGCACAGTCACTACATTCTGGACGAGCACTGTTTTTACAACTTGGATCAAAGATAGTTTTATAAGGGTAACTTGCCTGATCGACATTGGTCCAGTTGCTGTCATGCATCCAAAAGGTGTAGGCACCTACATTGTCATGAGAGAGACTTTTATCTCCTACGATATGCCCATTTTGTATTTTGACACCTAAGGTACGATGGGTAGTGTCTGTACACTTTTGTGTGTCATTAAAGAGTAGGGGCGCAACAACTCTCCTGCTTGTAATACTTGCAGGGTTGCTTATATTGGATTCAGCCTTAAAGCTATTATTATAATAGCCCAAAGAACGCTTCTGGCTACCAAAACGTGTGGCATTGATATCGAGTTGATAGCTGTACCCCGCAGCAAGTGCAAGTGTAGAATCCATGCCACTTGTACTATTTTGTGAAAGTGTTGTCCATGTAGTCACGTTCAAATCTGTTGATTCATTCGCATCAGCGATAGCAACCCTGAACGACTCAGGACGGATAGAGAAGTTGTCTCTAGAACAAAATGGTGTAGCAAAATAGTCTTTAAGACATTTATAACATCCATTAGGCCTACCGCCACAGGCGGTGGCACATAACCTAAGTTGTGCATCTTCATCATTTTTGAAATTGTTTTCATAAACTTCTTGGAAACAGCGTTCATCTGTGATATCTGTACACGTATGTCGTACGGTTATTCTTTTTTTAGAAGAGGTGTTACTGTCTTTTTTTGTCAGTACCCACACTCTAAAAGCAGCACTTTGTAAAGCGATATCATTGTTAAATCCACGCAGTTGTTTTTTTAAATCTACTTTGACTCTGTCCGTATTATTAAAATGGATAAATGTCCCTGGACCTGCTACAGAAGTAGGTTCTTCACAGACATTGTCATACCCAGCAGAACTGTTATTGTCAAAGTTCCCTGCATCTATGAGCTCTAGTTCTACAGTGGTGTTATTTACTTTAAGTGGATCTTCAAACTGTGCACCGCCATAACTGGCAATAGAAACATTAAAGTCCTTCCCTGTCATTTGTGTATACAGTGGGTAACGTACCTTAGTCTTTTGGGCAAAGGTACTCTCTTCTCGTTCTATATTAAAACGCTCATAGATAGGATTATACACAGGGTCTCTAGGACAAAGACCTATATGGTTTGAATTACTCGCATCTCCCGCACTGGTAAAGAAGTAATCTACAAATGGAGTAGTAGGGTCAAATCGCATTTTTGTATTGATTTCTATATCAAAATGGTTATTGAGTGCTTCTGTATTGAGTACCTTATATCCCATTTTGGCGTATAAAGAGATATTGGCACCGATGATACCCCCTTGATTTGTGTTATCCTCCCCAATAGAAATTTGTCCAGGACCTGTACTTACTGCTGGTAAATAGGCATTGATTCCAGGAGGTGAAACACTGGCATAGTTTTCTTTAAATGCTAACTTATTTTTTTTATCAAAATTAATCTTGAGACGTGTATCTATTAAATCAAAGTCTGATTCTAAGTTATGAATAAATATTTTAAGCACCAAAGGCTCACCTTGCCAATAGCTTGTATTGATATCATTGTTTTTTGAAGGTATCTTAATATGGTCACCCATACGTACTGCATAATCATAACAGAGTTTTGGGGTGTAGAGTTGTGTAGAGATACCAAAGGCACCAGGGAAATACGCATCCCAACCTTTAGTATACATACTTATTGTGGTGCTTGACTGATTGTTCCCTATGATATTACTTCCATTACTTCCTATTGCAAAGGTATCTATATCTATACCAATTGTATTGTATCCATAAAATGGATACAAGTCATTCTGGTCAAGCTGTTTACCATGATAACTTATCGTTGAGTTCATTAAATTATTTTCTGGGTTCGCTTTATTACCTAAAGTATGAGGAACACCATCTTTATCTGTTATTTTAAACAAATCACCCGTTCCTGCCATATCTCCTTCTCCTGCAAAAAGAATAAGGTTGGATTTTACAGTACCTTGTTTTGGGGTTTTAAATCCTGATAAGGTAAAAGATGTTTTATCTGAAACACCTGTATCGGAAGGTTCACTAGGACAGTTATTATTTTCCGCATATTTTTTTGCACTTTTTTGATCCTCAGGCCATGCAGAACATTTGTACCCTTTGTATACCGTAAGGTTTTTCATACTATCCTTAGGGTCTTTATAGGCAATTACGATACTCCATGCAGCTAAAGATCCTCCTACACCAACTTGAAGATTAATATCTGCACCCCAGTACCAACCTGCACCATTTTTTTTCACAAAATTTGTAACTTCTTTAAATCCTTGAAAGTACCAATGTTGAGAGGTAAGATAGACCCAGTTTAACTCTGTCTGAGATAAAGAAGTATAATTCACATTTTGTTTACCTTTGTCCTTAGTGTAGCCCAGTTTCACATGATAACTTTTTTCTTTTATACTGTCAGAAAGTGGTTCTCCCCCTTTAATTTTTTGGAGATATCCTTGCCAATACATCCCTGCCCATAAAATTTCTGCACCTTCAGGTATATTTAGTCTAGCAGCAGAAGAGTTTTTAGTGTCTTTATTGCTATCCCCATCTTTGTATTGTGCTAAAATGTAATTGTTTGCAGTGTCACCAGGGTCTATACACTCACCTCTAGAATTTTTTTTACAAATATTAGTATTTCCTATAAGACGTATATCCCCATAATTATTGGTGCTATACACAACTTTGAAATCTTGAGGCTTGGCACAGGTAAATGAAGATGCAGTATCGTTTGATATAACATTTACAGGCGAAATCCATTTAGCATCATCTTTGTTATCATAACCTCTTCCTACAGGAGTGAGTATTACTTGAATAACATAGTCATTATTTGTAGTCCTGCCTGGAGGAACGGTAAAAGTGAGTGTAGCAGTTCCTTTACCGGGATTTACAGTAATCCTATCACTAGAAAATGTTGTCCATGGACTATCTTTGTACTGAAAGGTTAAATAAATATCTTTAGTAGAAGCGACAATATAGTCAGCTGTTACGGTGACTGTTTCTCCTTGATAGACTTCATGCGGTCCATGAATAGATTCAAGACTATTAGCAGTATTGTTTGATATAACATTTACAGGCGAAATCCAGTCAGCATCATCTTGGTTAGAATAACCTCCTCCTACAGGAGTAATTACTATTACAATAACATAGTCATCATTTGGAGTCATACCTGGAGGAACGGTAAAAGTGAGTGTAGCAGTTCCTTTACCTGGATTTACGGTAACCCTATCACTAGAAAATGTTGTCCATGGTGCACGGTTGTACTGAAAGGTTAAATAAAGATCTTTAGCTGAATCAGCAATATAGTCAGCTGTTACGGTGACTGTTTCTCCTTGAGAGACTTCATAAGGCTTACTACCACTAAAAGATACAATATTTTCAGCAGACAAGTTAGATATCATAAGTAAAAAAACAACAAAGAATAGCGTAATAAATTTCGTATATAGCATGAAAGTCCAATCTTAAAGTTTAAAATATTTTAAGTATATCCAAAAAATGTCAAAAGTTATTATGCTATGATTATAGAGCAGTTACTATTCAACTTTTTTGTTACTAGAAATACCAATAGGTAGGTACTTCTAGAGGGTAAGGCTAATACAGACCAAACTTTCCATCAGCTCTTTTATACATCACTCTCATTAAACCTTCTGCATCATTAAATACAATAAATTGTCGTTTTACCTCTGCTTTGAGCGCCTCAATGGCTTCATCAAAGTCCATAGGTTTGTGCAGTTCTAAATCCATAGGGATTATTTCTACTTCATCCGTATTTAGCTCTGTGACTGCTTCTGCCTCTAGACCTAAATCTTTAAAACTCATAATACGATGGTTTTTAATTTTATCAGAATGACGGCGCAGTGCTTTTTTGACACGTTCTATTGCTACATCTATAGCAGCATAGACATCTTTATCCTTTTGTGTGATGACAATGGTATTTTTATCTTTTAAATTTATGATGAATTCGGTAGAAAATCCCTTTTTACCATTTTTTTCATTGGCAGAAATGACAGTTCTTGCGGAGATGATATCAAGATGGTATTTGTTTAGTCCATCAATGGCTCCATTGGCATATTCTTTGATAGGCTCAGTCAATTCAAAATGTCTTCCTGTAATACTTTTATTCATAATAAATCCTTAGTGTTAAAGTATAGATAAACACGCTATCTATATTTAATTTTATCTTAGGATATTTAATGAATAGTAAATCATTTTATGACTTAGCTTGATTGTGAATTTGCATACTTCCTGTTTCTGGTAGGATATCTATAGTGAAGGATTCTCCATTTTCTAACTTAAAGGTAAAAGTACATGTGCCTGTAATATAGGAACTGTAATTAGGTATTGTATTATTAGAAAAATTGACATGTGGTCTACCTAGATGATCAAATCCAAGATTATTAGATCCTGTACAAGAACCACCACTATTAATCGTATGAATACCATATTTTGCAGAGAGAAATATCATAGAGCTGCTAGTAGCATCTTCTATAGAACCACAACTTTTAGTTTTATCCCAATACATTGTTCTTCCTGTAGCGGGGTCAATAGCTGTTTCGCTTTGCTCTAATGAAGAATTATAATTTGTATCACTTCCTATGCTTAAAAAAAGAGCACCATCACTACAGGGTTGAAATGAAATTTGCCAAAATGATTTTTGCCATTGGGGATCATTAAATTGGTGTTTGTCTGCCATAAGTGCCATGTGTTGGGTGTATCGCATATTTGAGAGTACTGCATCTGCAGCTTCTTGTTTAAGGTCTCGATCTAATTTAGGTAAAGCAAGTGCTGCTAATATACCTAGTACAACAATGACCATAATGAGTTCGAGCATCGTAAATGCATGCTTTTTTTTAATCATTTTATACCTTTATATTTTTTGTACTGTACGGCGATGTACGCTGAGCCATTGGGCACTATTATCTGGATCTTTGTATTGCACATAAGCATCTATGATAAGTGTAAGGGGTGTTGCTGCAGTTGTAATATTGTTAGTATTAAGGCGAGGACATGTTCCTATATTCCCATCAGATACAATATATTGGATATGTGTGGCTATTTGATAGCCATTTCCTATATTGGGATTTCCTATTGTGCCAGTAATATCTTCTAGACAATTGATACCTCTATCATGTGCTGTTACTGCCATCACTGCATACTCGGTATAGCTTTTTGCATAGAGACCTGCTTGTGCATGTTGGTACTGTGCTGTAGTTGTTTTGACAATTTTCCCACTGGTATTCATAACCAACATAGAAACAGTTGCCATAATGAGAATGACAAAAATAGCTGTAATCATAGAAAATGCTTTGCGCATAGATGAATTGTACATTAAAAAATTACCCTCTCTTTACATGTATGTATTTTATCAGAATCAAAACCTATTTGCTCTTCTACACATATTTTTATACGCAAGGCACCTTCTGTTCCTTGAAAACGAAAGTTTGTCACATGGTTGAGTAATACTGTAGCTGGTGAACCATTAACAGTAGGAGTTTGGGCGATAGGTGCAAAGTGGTGGTGCAACAAGAGACGATTATTTGCATCTATCTCTAAGGCATAAGAGCTCCATGCTAGTTTATATCGTTCATATATTGTCTCTCCTGCATTAATACCTGTTCCTGCTAATGTAATATTTTCATCAATCATGCTTTTGATAAGATATTGTCTTCCTTCATAGGGGAAGTAGATACGTGTAGCGTTGAGATCTCCACCAAAGTTTTGAATGATACTACGTGTCAGGCCAAGATTTGATCCAGGGGTAGAGATATTGGTATTTGTGCTAGCTGATAGGTCACAAACCCCGCTCCAACCTGGTCTTAAATCTGTAGCAGAAGCGATAGATTCAAAGCTGTCACCATCTGCACCAACCCATTGAAGCACTTTACTTTGTACAGGTAGTGTGTTCGTAATAGGTATAAATGCGCTAGATAAACTGACTCTAGCTCCGACACTTCCTGGAATGGCATAGCGTAAACGATTGGCTATTTGGTTTAGGGCGAGTTCAGTTTTTATTGCAGCCCTGTACTGTGCACGTTGCACAATATAGCTCTCATAAACTTGTGCGATAATCTTCGAGCCAATAGAAGCCACCACTCCAAGAATGACAATGACAAAAATCACTTCAATAAGTGTAAAAGCAGAGGTACGTTTAGTATATTTCATTAAAAAGTCCTGCCTTCATATTCAATACCACCAAGATTTGAACTAAAGGCTCGAAAGATAATGGTTTTATTAAGGTCATTGTTACCTGAACTACTTGTAAGCGTAATATCAATTTGTTTAATATTGCTTGTTTGTCCTCCTGCTAAAATCGCACCAGGAGTGTAGTTTATGCTGGCTAGACCATAATTAGTACTGTCAGAAATATAGTTAATAGTGTTGGCAATGCGTACAGTCGTTTTTTCTATATAGTCAAATCCTCCTGTACCACTACTTACATCTTGAAGGGTTATGATGCCAGTAAAATCATCTAAATCATTTCTGCTGTTGCCTACGTCTCCTGGGTCTGAGCCTATAGGTGATGCAGCAAATATGTTATTTTGACAACTAAAAGAGTGTGCTCTCGTAGCAAGAGGAACACCAATACGACGTGAATTACCTCCTGTAGCATTGAGTTCATCATCTCCTTGGGTGACAAGTATAGAAGGTATGCATGATTCATTGGTATCGCGCTCATCCCATGGGTAGGTAAGTATCATATTTACTCTTGATACAGCCTCATTAATACCTTCTTGTTGCAAAGCAACTACAGAACTTTTTACCGAAGAACTTATAAGCATCGGTGCAGACATAAGTACAATCCCCATTACCACAAGGGCGAAGATAAGTTCTATCATTGCGATGGCTTTTCTCATTTTAGTGTATTGCATTTACCATTCCATTTTTCTATTTTTCTTTTGATTGATATTATCACCTACTACATGACCTGTTTTACCTTCACCTGTCCATCCTCCAGCATTGATAAACCGTACACGATAAAAAGGAATAGGTACTGCATTGTTACTAGGATTATAAATAAGCCATCTGTGGGTAAAAGCAGGAAGGGTTTCATCTACTAGCAGATTAATAATAGCAGTATATGGACGTGTACTACCGGTATAGTTTATAGATAAAGTATTGGATATTCCCTTGTTAAATTGTGGTTGAGTAGGTTGAATGTTGATATTCGCTGTAGGTGTTTGTAACACAACTGTACCTTCTCCATTGGCTTGGTTATGTGCTTGGACAAACCACCAGAATGCTTCGTTACTTCGTGTAGAAATGTTGTTATCCGCGATGACACCTAAATGGAAGTTATTAAGACAAACATTGTCAACATCATCACAATATGCTGTAATAGAGAGTGGGGTGACTATAGTGTTTTCTGTTACATTGTCATAAAAGTTTTGAGTAGCTTTTACTCTACCATAGACAAATGTGATATTTTGATCTATCACTCTTTGTGCTTCGACTTTGTAATCATTCCTATACATAAAATAAAGTTTTGAAGGTGGGCTAGTGTAGCTGACATTAAAGTCACTAAATCGGATATACCTAGGATTAATAGGAGTGTCAAAAGTACGATCAAAATTGTATCCTAAATCCATATCAATGCTTCCATTCATTTCTTTGGTAAAGATATCTTTTGTTTGTTTTGTAATAAGTGCAGTTTCTTGACCTGCTACATAAGTTTCTGCAAAAATATTATTTTCTCTTGGTTTCATCGGGCTACCAGATTTTGTGTAGTCTACGAGGTTATATCGGAAATTTCTATTTTCTGTAAGATCTGGTAATGGTGAGAGATAACGTGTACCTAATGACATATTGATATCTGCAGCATAACAGGCCTTAGTAAAGTTTTCAAGACTCCCACTTGGGTATGCTTTGGCTCTTAGGATACCTTGTATATTGTATGACATATCATAATCAAATGCATTCCTCAATGTATCCATAAATACATAGTTCTTATTGTTGTTTGGACCTGCCCCGATATTGAGCTGAGAGAGATCAAAGCTATAGGGATAGGTATGTAGTTTAGGTGCGACATAGGTATTTTTGCTGTCTGCATGTATATTACTAATAGCACATCCATTTCGCAGATCTGTATTATTAACCGATACATCTAAAGTATTTGTGTCATTTTTAACACAGTCCATGATGCTTGTATCCCATTCAGGGTTTTGACGGTGGTGCGATGTATTAGCCCAGTCAACCGCAGTCCAGTTTTGATCAAAAATTAAAAGCTTGTATTCACCCAGATTGTTAAGAGACTGTGTATAGGCATAATCTAAAGATGGTATTACTGAGGTTCCATTCATTAAGGGGAGTGTCATATTGATATCATCTGTATTGGCACACTCTGTAGAAGTGAGTGCACTGTCCCATTTAAACTGTACATAACGTGCATTGTTATAGCTTCCATCAAAAAGACCTACATAACGAGGTGTTGCTGTGTCATCTTGAAAATTGGTAGCATTGATATCAAAACGGTATTTATATCCTGCAACAATAGAGGCATTAGATAATAGCCCTAGGCTAGAAGGGGTATGCGAATGTAAAATATTATTGGTTTTTATATTCGTAAGTTTATTACTCTCATTACTATCTTTTATTAGACTTGTAAATGCATTAGGGCGGATAGCGAAGTTGTCTTGTGAACAAGAGGCTTTACCATAATATTTACGTAAACACATATAACATCCGTTACCACTGGTACATTCTGTTTGACATTTTGTATCTGTAGAAATGTAGTTATCACTGTAGAGTGTTTTGAAACACGACTCATCATCTGCATCGGTACAACTATGTGTGACCAGTAAATTTGCATCATCTGTGAGATACCAGATACGAAAGCCGATATTACGCATCGCAAAGTTATAGTTTATATCGAGTACATCCACATGGTCTGTCTTATCGAAATACACAAAGGTGGAATCGGTAATAGATGTATCTACATCCTGGCAAGATATTTCTGCATCATTAGAATAATAGTTGGCATTAAATGGCTCTACTTCTACAGCAAGGTCACGTTGTATAAGTCCAGTAAGGTTGTCATCATGGCTAAAAACCTTGATATTAAATGGACGATTGGCAACTTGTGTATAGAGGTTAAATGGTTTCCCTGTCTTATCATCAGCATGATCAGAGGTCACATTAAAGCGTCCACGAACAGTTCTGTACCCAGCAGGAAGAGGACAAAGAGATTTTTGATTGAAATGTTTTGTAAGCTCAAGTGAACCAGAACCATAATCTATAAGATATTTAAGATCTACACTAAAAAAGGTATTTACATCACTACTCATAATTTCATTATCAAAGCGAATATAACGCATTTGATGCGAATCTATAGAACCACCTCCCTTTCCACTGTTTGGTGATTGCCCTACATTGTCTCCTATATAAAGTCCAAATCCTGCAGAGTTTTGTCCATATGTTTGATTTAATCCTGAAGTGCCTGCATTTTGGTAGGTTGAAATATCATTTTTTGCAATACCCACACTGTCGGTTATGTAGTGTAATTGTTGACTGTTAGCTATACGATAGGTAATATTGGTGTCTTTAAGTACAAAATCTCCTTCTTTAGAGAGAATAGAGAGATGGGTGGTGAGTGGTTTTTCTGTCAAAAACAGTGAAGGAGTGACGATTTTATTATTTGAAGAATCAATCACAAATCCTCCAATATCCAAGGTATAATTATAACAAATATCAGGCACAAAAAGTTCTGCTGAAAAGGCAATCATACTAGGTGTAATATAATCACTAAAAAATTCATCAAACTCATCTGCATCTTTTGAGATAATTTGAATATCTAGTTCGGATATATTTTGTTTCTTATCTCGTATTTTAGTTAGAGTATCAGATACATCATAATTATCGATATCTATACCATTGGTATTATTAAGTAGATTATTGTCACTAGGGGTTGTTTTCCTTGTTACTCCATTTAGTTGCGCATCAAAAATATTCTTAGGATTTGATGTAGCCGATGTAGCCATTTCATATTTATCATTGTCATGAATAATATGCATGGCATCATAGGCATTGTCATGACCTCCATAGAGAGCTTCTCCTTCTCCTACAAAAGTTGTGATATTTGCATTGACATCACCCTCTTTAGGGAGCTTGAATCCAGAGATATGAACTTTTTTTTCTGTTCCTGATGAAGAAGGTCCAATGGCTACAAAACCATTATAAATTGAAATATTTCTTGCTTTAGATAAATCATCATCATTATCCTCTTTATATATTACAACCAAAGACCACCCTCCATAATTTCCAATGGAAACTTCTCTTCCCTCATTGACGGTAATATTTCCTACTGTAACAGTATGTTGGCCTTTTGCTAAGTTTGCATTATTAAATAAGGCTGTAATATTGCTAAAAGCACCATATGTAGCTACAGTTTTATTTTCTGTCATAGCGTAATATAAAGTATCAGCAATAATAGAAGAGTAAGCATTAGTATCAATTTTTATTTTTACTTTTGAAACATCTATACTATTAAGATTTACTGTTCCATTTGTACCATTAAAATTTTCGTAGCTATAGCCACCACTAGAGAGTGCTTTGGCTCTTCTTTGGATATATTCACCAGTACCATCTTTACTATGATGATTCACTGCACCTTGCCAAAAAAGACCGGCCCACAATACTCCACCATTGTTTTGATCATAGGTATCAGGGAGTGTGATTTCTGCACTACTAGAGTTCCATGTCTCAGAAGATCCATCTATATCAACATAACGTATAAGTTTGTTATTGTTATTTATATCTATGTTATTTGTACAAGCTGCATCATAATTATGAGAACCCGTTTTTGTACCATCTTGATTGGTAATACAAGTAACTGTATTTCCCGTAGCGATATAGTTTCCTATAATATTTCTGGTTTCTGTTGGATTAATGAGATAAAAATCTGCAAAACTTTCTGAAAAAAGTGTACCAATTGTGATGGATACCGTGGCTGTATCTTCTTGCCCATAGGTATCACGGATGGTATAGGTAAAGGAATCATTCCCTGTATAATCAGCAGTAGGGGTATAGGTAAATTTTCCATCACTTAGAATATTAAGTGTACCCTGTGTAGGTTCAGTGTGTCCTACAATAGAAATATTTTCTCCTTTGTCCATACCATTACCATTGTCATTAAATACATTTCCATAATACTGAATATTTTTGCCCACATTAAAGGCATCATCTATTGCAGCAATTTCAGGGGTAATTACATGGATAGTCACAGTGGCTGTTGATGTATTACCATAGTTATCTTCAGCGGTATACGTATATAGGAGTGTCCCCTCATTATCAGGGGCAATATAACTAATAGAGCCATCTGCTTGCCAGGTAAGTACATTTTCAGGGAGTGTACTACTCTGGTCATACACAAGTGACGTAACATGCTTTCCATCACCACTGTCATTATCAAGAATATTTTTAGTAAGCGTACCACCTCTTTTTATTTCATAGAGATCATCATTTGTTTGAATGAAACTTTTTTCTTTTACATCGATACATGCGGTAGCACTACCTACATAAAGCATATTGTCTTGTTCGGACCCATAAAAGTGCCCTATATTACATACATGAGTACCTGGTTTATTTAGTCTTGCTTTAATCAATATTGTTACTGTTTTATCAGCAGGAATAGCTGCAATAGAAGCACAAAAAAGTTTGTGGTTCTGAAAATTACACGTCATATCATTACTGCTATAGCTTAAAAATTCGAAGGCATCTATAGATGTATGCGTAAAGTCATCTATTATAGAAAGGTTCTGTGGACCTGGGGCCGCATTGGTTGCGGTCAGTGTAAATGTGACATTGTCATCTACCAAATACTCACCATTAGGTGCAGAAGAGACAGATTTACTATAATGAGAAAGAACATTCTCGATATCTACATAAATATTTACACCATTTTTTGCATAGGCAGTTGAGCTACCATCACGAACCTTTGCCTCATTCCATATTTTACCTTTTTCTGTAGCATTAGCGGTAAGAAGGATAGTAACACTTTCTGCGGTATTAAATAAATGACTCCCTTCACAGGTAAATTTACTATCTGTAGTTGAACAGCCAAAATTACTAGGGGCTGAACCAGCTATCGTTACGTTCAAAAGCTTTAACTGTGAAGGTAACATATCTTCTACAATTAATGTAGAGGGTGGACCCGTATTTGTTGCTGTGATTCTGTACTCTATAGGAGTATTAATAGATAATCCATGTGCATCCGATTTTTCCCAATCCCCATTGCCATTTTTAGCTTCTTTTAGTATAGATACACCAAGTGTTGGTGCACTATCATTATCATTAATACTTATCGTGGAGGATGGGGCGAGTTCAAATCGTTGAGAGGTATCTGTTCCATTATCTGTAAGTAAAAGTGTGAAGTTCTCTGCTCCTTCAATATCACTATCATCGTTGGTTGGTATACTCACGGTGACCAACTTAGTACAACTTGCACCTTTGACAAATACAATATTTCCATTTGTTTGCGTGTAGTCATCAGACTGTGTGGCACTCCCATCGTTGGTTGCATAACTGATTTTAATAGGACCAGTATTTGGACATTTGTCTATTGTAATGGTCACTTTAGCTGTACCACCTTCAGTGATACTTGTTGAATTTATTGTGATAGATGGTTTATTTCCACCTTCTCCTGCATAAGAAGAAGTTGCGCAAAAAAATGTTCCCAAAAGTAAAATAAAAAAGTATTGAAAGATACGATGTAAAGCATTGTGCTCAGAAAGTGCTGTCACCAGGTGTCCTTTGTGTTTGTATAAATAGATTTTATGAAAAGAATGCAATCTCTTATGATTATACTCTTGTAACAATTAAGGTACTCTGTAATCATAAGACAACACATGCTTAAAGTCGTTGTATCGTTCTTCTATAGTAAGTCATTCCCGAATCCTTACTCCATGCAAGACCTTTTTGGGCTGCAATACTATCTGGATCACGGTATCGCACATAAGTATCTATGAGAATGATGTTATTTCTAGCATTAAGGTCTTGAATTATTGTGGAATTATCAATAGTATTATGATTGAGACATAGATTATCCCCTATGTAATTGACACGAACATCCACATAGTAGCCTTGACCTTTTTTAACATCTTCTACTCCACCATCTACATTCGCAGTGATTTTTTTGACACATCTTTGTGAAGTAGCGGCCAATATAGCATATTCGGTATAGCTTTTGGCATATAAAATAGCTTGCTCTTTGCGATATTGTGTTCCTGTTTCTTGGACTACTTTTCCTGAAATATTCATAATAAATGCACCAATACTCGCAAGTATTAAGATAACGAATATTGCAGTAATCATCGAAAATGCAGCTCTGTTTTCTTGTAACTTTTTCATCGTATTACTGCCTTTTCTTTACAAATTGAAATCTCTTCTGTATCGCTAATACGTTCAATGACACAGAGTTTTAAGCGAATAGAATTTTCCTCTTTTCTAAAACGAAAAACAGAAACATTCTGTATCAAAGTAGCCCTTTTACCATTTTTGTAGTGTTCATCTTCCCAAGGTTGATAGCCATAATAGAAATTTAAATCAAAAACATCCAGTCCATTAATCGTAGATTTGTTTTCAGGTACCACCACAAATGCAGAAATCGCATATTGATAAAATTCACTATAAATCATCTCTCCAGCGGTTCTATCTCCTCCCCCTGTAAAAGTAAATTTACGTCCGGTATCGATCGTTACAGGGAACATACATCCTGTAGCAGTACCAGCATACATGCATCGGCTGTCATAGGTATGAGAGTCATTATTATCGTATTGGTTGTTCATAAAGCGTATGGCTCCACCAGTATACGCAGTAGCACCAGCATTATAATGTTTTTTAATGTTACTCATAAAATTTCGTTTAGAAGCAGGAGAAAGAATACTATTAAAATTTGTATTAGGTGAGCCTAAATCACAAAATCCACTCCATCGAGGCTCTTTAAATGCTTCAAAACTATCATTGTCATAGCCTATCCACTCTAACGCACTAAATGTACCTCTCTTTGCTATAGGTACATTTCTTGCTGCATAAAAATCAGTCCCTGGTGTGGTACCAGTACTACCTGGTTTTCTAGCGAGTAAGCTGTCATTGATTCGGTAAGAGAGCCTGTTGGCAAGTTGATTGATGGCAAGTTCTGTTTTTAAGCTGGCATCATGAACAGCACGTTGTGTGATATATCCTCCAAAAACTTGGACAATCATACTAGAACCTATTGAGGCGACAACCCCAAGTATGACGATAACAAAAATGAGTTCAATCAATGTAAACGCGCGCTTTAATTTGTTAAAATACATTAAATACCACTCCTTATACTAGGCGTAGCAGCACCAATATTGCACATAAATGCACGCAGTTTTATTTTTTTATCCTTGACATTGGTGGAGCTGAGTTCTGTTGTAATGAGTTTGATATGCCTAGAGTCTCCTTGCGCATTCCATGCAGCTTCGTTTAATTTGGAAAAAGCACAAGTTGTTTTACATGCAGTATAATTTGCAGTATCATCTAGATAGTGTACTGTAGTACGCAGTAGTATGCTTGTATCCATAATATCTCCCTGAGTACTTGTCTGATCACCTGCACTTGTAAGTGTAAGATTACTATCAGTATTTGCAAAATCATCTGCATCATCAGGAACTACTTCAAAATGTATGACACTTCCTGTAGATTCATTTTCTTTATTCATACCAAAGTTTGTCAAAGCTGTTGCCGCATTGGCACTTCTTATTCTTCTGGTATTGGGGTGTGTATTATTTCCATCAAGTTCAGCATCTCCACCAGGTATAGTAAGTGTTCGATCACGAGATCCAAAGGCTTGTGTATTTTGCTCATCCCATGCATAGGTGAGTATAGAGGAGACTTGTGCGGCTACAATAGCAATAGACTCCTGCTCGAAGGCGACATTGTTACTTTTACTTGCCGTCTCTAGCATCATAGGGGCAGAGAGCAAAGCAATACCCATCACAACAATAGCAAATATAAGCTCTATCATAGCACTCGCAGGTCGAAAAGTTGTATATGTCATTGTTACCAATTCATCCTATTATTTTGTGTGTTGCTCGATTGGGAGTCAGTCACATGACCGGTCTTACCAACCCCTGCCC
>JAUTBV010104214.1:0-15296 GCA_032361325.1 Lepetodrilus fucensis | reverse complement strand
GCCACAGCCGCCAGCAGTCACATCCGGTTGGGGTCCCGTCTTGAAATCAACTGTTATAGGCTATAGTAACTGTGTGCTAAGTTTGTTGCTTGTATCACAAAGTGCACGAAATGGCTCAAAATGGGCCTTAAGCGACCGGACTATATGTAGCATGTATTCATGTGCATGTTTGTACTAAAATGGCAGACTATAAACTTTCATTGACATAATATGCGCAGGGCTCTAGACTAACATTCTGAGTTACTTGCCCGCAGAGCAAGTCAGGGCAAGTAGCAAAGGCATCATAGGTGCTAAATGTTAAAAAGTAGCTTGCCCGCAGTGCAATTTAACTTGCCCCTGTACGTCGGGCATATGTTAGTCCAGAGCCCTGATGCGAACAACACATTTCCACGTCACGTTTGGTAGTGAAATAAATATAATATTAATACTAAACTTGCTTCTGTGTGATACAATTTTTATTAAACTAGTCATTCTCTTAATAACAATGGTATCACACAGAAGCTCGTTTAGTATTCTCTATACCGGTATATTGGAAATAATATTGAAACTAACTGTATGGGTATGAATTTATTACATTTAATGTAAAATTAATATTAACACCTGAAAGCCCTATACAGTAACTGTTGTCTTTTAGTAATATTTTTCTTTCTATTTATCTTTTATTTGGACAACTCTCGTCTCGAATATCGTGATGTATCAAATATGTCAAAGTTATAGAATGGGAACCTGAGCTGCAACACATGGTTTGAATGTATATTTATCATGAATACATAATGCATCAATATTATCAATACAAAACACATTGAGCATTTCCATTACATGCCAATAATACATAATAAATATGCTTTAGTACAATTACATTATCAACATACCAAAAAAAACAATTATATACAAAATAAATTCAATCTTAAACTTAAAGGGTTAACTGTCAGACCATTTTGATTGGCCATGTAACATCCACAGGTATGCGCTCAGACCCAAGTGGACGGTTTCTTTCATGGCGATTATGGGAGATAAGTGTTACGGAAAATGGCAAATGTCTCGAAAATTAACTTTTACTAACAAACTAAAACACTTTTAGCAAATTGAATTGAATTATTATGCACAGAATAGACAATTCCAAGTGAAATCTGATCAGAAATGGATGTAGAATTATATTTCTCAAATTTCAAATTAGCAGTAAATTGAATGGTAGGGACATCTCATGGCGATAACGTGACACTAGAAACCTACCATTTAGGTATGAGCACATATATCATTCAGAGATGTCGTAAATTCATTCCGATTCAGTGATTGCATAATAATGACAAATTATCAGTTGCAACAATGTCAATAAATTATTACTGCATAGTTACAGTGATTTCCTCCATTCCGATACTTGAAGGGTTAATGTTCCCTGCATTGTCATCGATCCTGCAGATGGCCACGTTACTGCCACCAGTATTGGCCAGAGTTATCACCCCTGGCGTTTCAATGCCCTCCCCCTCGGCCTCTGGTCCCTCGACAATGGATTCGTCTACATTTTCCAAAGCCAGCATCTCAGAGTTTTCTTGCAGAGACTGTTCTGCAGCTAGGAGTAGACTTGCTATGTCATGGACAACTGTACTGGACGAGTCCATATCGATGCCCTCTCCCCCTTGTATCACGTACCGGATGGTGTTGTCATCGTTCGAAATCTCCACCAGCACTGACCCCGCTCCCGTGGCGATCTCTTCCTCTTGCCCGACGGAAATGGTTTCGGCTGCTCCCGTGGAGGACGACAACACGGTCAGGACGTTGTCCCGAGCGTCCGTCTTGTCGAGGCGTCGTCTTTCCATCTCTGTCATCGTCCTGTCGTGGAGAGGAACGATGGTGACCTGCTTGGTGTCGCTGGACAAGTGCACCTCCATGAGATGCTGGTCGTCCTCCGGCCAACCTTGAGGTGCGATGTCGTGGGCCTTCTCTTGATGTCGGACGAGGAACGCCCTCTCCAGGAAACCCTGCTGGCAGAGGCCGCAGCGGAAAGGGAAGACGTCGGCGTGGGAAGTCTGGATGTGGTCCACGAGGCTTGACTTGTAGCTGAAGGTATCTTGGCAGTAGGAACAGCTGAAGAGGTCCGTGCCCGATCTGTTGTACTTTAGCAGCTTCTCTCTCGGGTTCGACACTTTGAAGTCCGGCACGCTGTGCACCTGCGACATGTGGTCTTCCACTTGCTTGGAACGCATGAAAGACGACTTGCAGATTTCGCAGAAGAACGGGAAGAGGTTGAAGTGGATCTTTTGTATGTGGGCACTCATCGTCCCTTTCTGATAGAATCCTTTTCCGCAGTACGAACAGTGGAAGTTCTCCGATTTGGGAGCATGAACCACACGTACGTGACGCTGCAGGTTACACTCGTAGTTGAATTCTTTACCGCAGATCTGACAGATCAACTTCTTTCCGTCTGTGTCGTGGATTCTGGAATGTCTGTTCAACTGAGTCTGGCGATAAAATGCCTTGCCACAAACACTGCAAGAAACGTTCCGTTGTTGTTCATGGATTTCTTCGATGTGTTGTTTCAGAGTCATTGCATGTTTGAATGTGGCAGAACACAAATGACACAGGTGAGTTTCGTCGCATAGATGTATTACTTTAATGTGATTCCTTAGAAATTGAAGGTTTCTGAAGACTTTTCCACATATTGCACACTGAGAAAGCACCTTTGAATGATTGCGGTCTTCGTGAACTTGTAGTTGAAGTCTATTCGGAAGCGTTACATTACAAATGGAACAAGTCATTTGCTTCAAAGGAACTAATTCTTCTAAGTATTCCGTGACATCTTTCTCTTTCATGTGGAACTTTCTTACATGTATGTCAACTCCTGAGAAGTCACAGTATTTCTTCTCACAGTATTTACACGTGGCTGATTTTACTGCACACTTTCTTCTCCGGTTACTTGAATAAACATCTTCCAGAGCAGCAAGAATTTTCTTCTTATCCACACTTTGATCTTTTGCCAGAGACGAATTCTTAAACTTTTTCAATATTTTCAAAGATCTTTTTAGATTACATTTCCCTTTATATTTCTTCTTTAAATACTGTGTATATGAAGCACCACCTGGCAGATTTTGTTTCTTTGGACGACTTTCAGCAT
This sequence comes from Lepetodrilus fucensis, assembly GCA_032361325.1. Taxonomy (NCBI): domain Eukaryota; kingdom Metazoa; phylum Mollusca; class Gastropoda; order Lepetellida; family Lepetodrilidae; genus Lepetodrilus; species Lepetodrilus fucensis. Next base: position 12,184 of record JAUTBV010104214.1, on the reverse strand, counting down.
GAGGAGCCTGTTGAACACTATCTTCAACATCGTAATCAGTTTGAGCTTCAGCATTACGCTTCAAAGGTGTTTGATCCGCCTCTTCTTCAAGCTTCGAGATCTCATCTGTTTGATCAACGTAGTCCTCGGTCTCATCAAGGTCCATCTCTACGTCCGTATCAGAATCATCGGAGTAGTCCTTGCCCTTCACGGCATCCATTATCACAGATGACAGTTTCACACCCCTCAGGCCATATCTCTTTCTCCCGCCATTTCCCTCGATGATATTCAAATGTTCCTCATTTTCAGGTACAACTGGTAACGGTTTCTGCTTAGGCTTTCTTGTTCTTTTTGCCTTCGGTTTGTTAATTGGTATTTTCACAATTGGATCAGGTTTGTCATCTTCGACTGGTGCTTTACATTTAGCAATTGTTTCCAATTGTAAATCACAATTTGAAGGATTTTCACTTGATTTTAAAGGGGGAATCTGGATAATATTTGATTCAAGTCGTTGAACGGACATGATTTTCAGTTCAGTCGATTTCTTCGAGACAATGATCTTACTGCCCAAAATTGTTAATTGTACTGTTTTTGTAGAATTGTTCAACACAGTTTCTATTTGAAACCTTTCCTCTCCCTTTGTATGGTTTCCTAAAATACCGAGAGCTTCCCATTTTTCTGGTGTTGCGTCTGTCGACTTCAAACATTCAATTAAAAGTTCACATGGTATGGACATTACCATAGAATCAATTGTTATTGAATTTTCATTCATTGTTCATTAAAATAAATGTAAACTTCAGCTGAATTATGACTAATTAAGTCCGCTGGTTCAAGTTCAAAAGCGACACCAACAACAAACAAGAATGCAAACTGGACATTGTTTGCAAGACTGATCAGGTGAATGCTGTATCAGTTTCCTTATCTGTACTATTTGCAAATAAGGTTTTCTCTTCACCAATGCCGTTACTAATGTAGCATAGCATAACTAATTCTATCAGCTATAGATACGTTTAGAATCAAAACACGAAGTTGAATGTGGACCTAAATAAATAAAAAATTCATTTGGAGTTATCGTTCTTGAATTTTACCAAAATCGAGTTTACAGCAAGAAATTACGACATATGTAATACCGTTCTACAAGAAAAACAATATAATTAAGCCTTGATGTGTTGACATTTAATTTAAATACAATCCATTCAACAACTACATAGATAAACACTGAATTACGACAGATCCATGGAAGAATTATTATGCACGTGTCCTTTACGACATTACACGTACTTGCAGAAAGTTGATCAACATGGAAGTTTACAAATGATTTTAGATCTACAAGGAACTGTTTCAGTGAAAGTTTCACACAGTTTTCTGTCGGATATATCGAAATCTGCTATACGATGAACTTTCGCCATGTAGTGTGTGTTGTTTTACTGACGAGCATAAACTTTCATTCACTAAATGCTAAAACTGTCAGTGGTGTTTTGAGTACTCTGGTTGCCAAATCAGAAATTGGACAGTACATAGCTTCGTTCTGCTTCCACGGTAATTCCCCCATATTTGTGATCTTATACTCACACAGAATATGAAGCATAACTCAGAAACAGTTATATGGCAGAAGCCAGAGTTGACAACAGCTTGCAATGATAATGCATTTGAAATATGGCATTCGCACAGGTGCCAATAGTTCGAGATTCCTCTAACGTTACCTGCTGGACATATGAGACTTTTTATATATGTATATCCAGGGTAACGTTAGAGAGCATAGCCTTATGACTTTTGATATATTCCCTCTACCTGGAGGTAGAGGAAGAAACAAACAATAGTAGAAATGAAACGCGCACGAAATCGACTCACTCACCATATAGTAATGTGTTCTTGGATGATTTATTAGTTATAAAACACCCATCATGTTAACAGATGTTATCCATGTTATCGTCCCAAGAAGTTGGTCTTTCAAATATCCGTGATTTATCACAACGCCATATGCATGACCCTATTGCGCAGAGCTAGCACAAATATGAGGTCAGGGGTCAACGAGTCAAAGACTGTCTCAATCAATAATGGTCATATTTATATGAACTGCCATGTATTAAAGGGCCCGATTTGCGAGGGAGCACTGTATCTGAAAATTAATCTACGCCTTACCTCCAACATTAACTGTGAGAATTCATCATTGGACAGAAACGAGGGTTTCCAATCTTCTCGTATTTCATGCATCTGTGACTTGACTGTGATTTCTGAAACAGAATCCCCAAAACATTGACATTTTTCAGCCTGAATGAACATTGCTAATATCATCTTATAATCAGTGTCAATCAGTAGTTGTGCAGTTGGTGTCAGATGATTGATGTCTGAAATGGAATTCTCAAAATAATGCTACTTTGCAGCATGAATTAGCCTATCCGAAATGAATATTGGCATTATTTCTTTATTTTATTTTTTTATTTTTTTATTTTTTTTTAATATTGGCATTATTATAAGATCTATTAAGGTCTGTATATTTGGCATCTGACAATAACATTGCATGTTCTTCAACACATCTACCACTATCTGCTGAATACTAAGCATATTCTGGAATATCACTGGGCATCTCTGCTTTCCTCCAACAGAATGAAGGTTAAACACATATTTGTTTCAATTGTGCTTAGACACATTCACCAGTTATGAAACAAGGCAAGTGGTACAAAGCTGAAGCAGACAAACAGCAGCTGTATTTTGCGTTATTTACCGGTAAAGGCAACTTCTACCAGAAAATACCGTTGTGAGACATATTCAGATTTACTGGTACAGTCAACTTCTGCCAGTAGAAGTGAGAAAGTCAGACTTGTATCCTGACTGATTTACCTTGATGGTTTTTCAGGAATGCGATGGTCGATTTGAGAACCGTGGATTTGTCCATTTTCTTGCTGTTGATGGAGACCATAGAACAGAGTTCATTGACCAGCATGTTGAACTGATCCCGACGCTTCTTCTCACTCAAGTTCCTTGTTTTCCTGCAAACAAATGGAGCAATTCTATAATGTATATGTTTTCATGCAAGTTGATATTTTAATCAACCAAGCGACAGACCCAGAAACCTGAAATGTCGCGAAGTTGCTACGATTGTCAAGTAGAAAGTTTGTGCTCTTCTGAAAACTAAATTATTCATTTGATATAATACATCGTACATCGTAATAATAATAATAATAATAATAATGTGTCAAGTCTATGCTCATAGAGCTAGGTGGAGTAAATACTGGGTCATTAGTAAAATTAATAACATTACTTTAACCCTGAGAACATTCTTAACTAAAATTGGTGTGAAGGACACTTGAGAATATTATTTCTTTTCAATTTTAACAAATCTGAATCTAGATGAGTGCAAATAGTTGAACAGAACTTTGAGGACATGTTTTATTATATTTAAATTTAAAAGCATAGTCATGGTCTGTTGACATATTTCATGGTCAAATGTATTAATTTTTACCTTAAAGTATATACAGTACATTTGATTTGTCTACATGAGTACCTGCAGCGACGTTAAATTCCATATTCACTCACTGACTCTACATGAGTATATTGGGCAACAAGCTACATTTTCCACATACACATATGTGGCACATTTGTAAAATGTAGCTTGTTGCCCAACATACTTGTGTAGATAAATCAAATGTACATATGTTCAGGTAAAATATGTCAACAAACCAAGCTTTGTTCTATCTCTGAGTCTGGTTGCTGTCTGGGACACAACAAGCAGGTTTTTTCTGCTCTGAACAAAGAGATCCTGGTATTTGTATGGATGGATAAGGTCTCTATGGTGGAGATAGCATGTCCAGGGGTATGCCAGAATAAGGGGCCGTAACTCTTCGGTAAGCCGTAAAACACGGTCGAAAAAATCGCGGAAAAGGACCATTTTTCTACGCGCTCTAACTAATTATTAATAGGGACATGAGAAGAAAAACTGACTGGTTCCTTCAGATGGAACTTCAAAGGAGGCACCATTGAGTTAGAGCTATGTTTTAGCAATTTATCGCATTTTTAAGATTTGTCTTCCGTTCAGGTGGATGGCACCCTTTATTTGTTTGGTTTTAGGTGTATTGGTGTTCCTAGATAATATTAATAATGACAAGTATAAAAATTAACCACGGAATGCAAGCGAAATATGCTTTTGATCACGGGTAGGGGGTGTATTCAACTCGGGTAGAAGTGGATCGACGTCCGAAAGAAGGAACATAAACAGAATTGTTATTAATCGTGCAAACCTTTTTATTTTTTAATTCTGGCTAGGGCGGACAAAATAAGAAATGGAATAGTTTTTGTTTGTCAATCCATGAAGTATTTACCAAGATAATTTACGAAATAGGGGTGACCATGCACTTAATGCCAAACTATAATCTTGAAATTATAAGCTATAAGAATAGTATAAATACGTATTACCAGATTACTACTGTATTATTCAAATACAATAACCAAGTTCCTAAACGTTACATATTTGGTTGATATTTCGTCGATATTCATGATGAAAAGCTTATCTAAAACTCTGAAAAAATGTCTTGAACCATTACTTAGTGTAATTAAATGTAAATTGTTAATTACATTCCAGTACCGAGAAGTTGAATAATAGTTGACCGTTGTAGAATACATAAGTGTGTTAATTGTTGTTTTTATTGTATGTTGTAACAATGATTACTTATTGAGTTATTGTAATGTGACGCGTATTTTTCAAATTTACATGTGCAACCCTTGGGTAGGTTCTTTATAACGGCTGCTAAATAGTCCAAGAACAACTCTAAGATGTAAACCAAGTTGTGTTGGATTACTAACATAACAAAGAAAGTAAATTCATTGAAAAAAATGTAGGAATATGTACTAGAAAGTTTTGGCCTGGACATGCTATTGTTTATCACGGATTTGGGAGTCATACGAAGAGTACTGAGAGTAGGCCTACGTTTTCTTCCAAGAAGGCTAAACAATCTGGGCGAAGTCAACATATGCCAGCACATATATACTGAAGATCTTTCTACGGATCCGATGGGTACTAGTATATACTTCCAAGAAGACTAAACAACCTGGGAGGTCAACATATGCCAGGGCACAGCTGACGATATATTGAAGATCATTTAACGGGTCCGGGGACAGCGAGGATCCCAGTAGTAAGACACATGTACAACATATTATGGAGGTTTCCAATACAATACAAACTAATTACTTCAATAAATTAATCACATTTGATATAGTAGACAAATTAACAATATTAAATTTATGTTTCTCAACAGATATAACCGGGGTATACTCCATATTATAATGGAATATAGATGAAACATTCTACCCGATTGTTATATATAACATGAAACAATTGTGCAATAACATAACAAGTTAATATTGAGTGTTAAAGTTATATGATGCTATATATATATATATACACACACACACACACACACACACACACACACACACACACACACACACACACACACACATAGAATATGTCTGAGATACAACTACTAGACGATATGAGAGACCATTTCTTTGCTGTATGTCTGGGTCATCATTGTTTCGATAAAGTTTATATAATAGTAGGAGCCTACGGGAATTTATAAAATTTCAGAAGACGAATAAAGATTACTATCTTTAATAGTGTCAGGAATGTAAGCCTACAGTTAACAGACTTCATACAAAATAGGCCTGACCATGAATATCTGTTATTTGCCGCCAAAGTAAAGTTTTTAAATAGCGTAAAAGTTGTGTTTTGAGAAAATGCATGCAAACTTCATAATGACAGCCATTTTGAATTGTGCCTTTAAAAAAAATGCCCAAAGCTGCCCAGTCGGATTCTCATTCTCGACATGTTGAAAATGTCAAATCACCAAAAAAAATAACATTGCCTGGACGCCAAAACACGGTTCGGTGTCTGGCTGCCGGACTATGCTGTCTGCTTTCATTTATCTAATTAATACATGTTCAGAATTTGTGTTCGTGTTGCCAATAGGAAAGTCTGCCAATTATACTGAGGTTCTTTCCAACGTATTCACATCCACTTTCATTTAGCACTGTACAGTAATATGTATACGGCATTATTGTTCAACGTATATTTACAATACAGCAATGAACCATAATGACAATGCCAGTCATCTACCACATAATCGAAGACTCGTACACCAATGCATTATAAGAGCTATGAAAGACATGGATGGCTTTGAAGGTCTTAACTTAGTGTGGATATTTTTATGTTAATCTGGCCCTACATAGAAGAAACTCATTGACCTTGCAATCTCAACATCTCCAATCTGTTTTGGCAGGAGTCTCCGGGTCATCACGGCCCGAGGACTACAAGACGAACAGTGCCCTGACCTCAGGGCGAGTCACCACGAATCACACACATAATACATATCTGCAGAGGTCTTCTATCGCACTCAATGTCGTATAACTTTATTACTAGATATGAGAACAGGTACTAGCTATTGAGTGCATACTATATTTTACATCTGTATACCGTAATTATTTATTTAATCAAACCAAGATGGCAGACAAACAGGAAGTTAGTGTCAGACAGACATGAATATATGGATTTCCTCATATGCTTGATTTAATGCTCTTATGGTAATAATGAACTATTCACAATGCAGATAAGAACTGTCAATTCACTACGTATTTAAAAGCATTGATCGACGTACGTGCAGAAAGATTAAATAAAAAAAATAAAGTACTAGTATTCATCGATTTCACTCGGATCGATTATTACGTGTATGCCGCGAGGTTACGAAACCCTTTATAAGTACGATTCCATGCGTAACTCAATGTTTTATTCACAATCAACATACACATTTTCATAATTTAAATTGAGGATGAAATCGTACTAAAAAAATATTTCGTAACCTCCCGGCCAGATTGTACACATACTTCTCTGCATCAAACTAAGAGCTGGGCTTATGTGTACATCTGTAAGTCTAACTGAATACAATGCTTTCCTTGGAGGTTCATTCACGTCTGTACACTGTGCTTGATGCATCAAGCCCGGACACTGTGCTTAAACTAACAGAGACAGTGCCGACATCTCAGAGAATTACGACAAGAAATTGAGGAATTAGAGCATCACCCAGTCAACGTCAAAGGAAATTACGTATAAATCCCACGTAACCGCTGTGCTTACGTAGTTCCGTAACGTGTAAGTCGTAGTTAAGTCTGACAGGCGTCGGGAAGACAACCGGATTGTAACACTCCCGTGTCTGACCGCAAGCTTCACGAATATAGTGGGATTGTGGTTAAGAAAGGGGTATGTGTGTGATTTGAAACGTCTTAATGCCTATAGAATGCCGATGTCCAGAGAACAAACATAGTCGATAATTGAGGTAATGAATGTAAGGACACCCTATAATTATGATTTAAAGAAATTATCTAATCAATTCCAGTCGTGGAACTGTGGAGAGGAAATACCAAACTAAATCAGAAGGATGGATCAAACTAATTACAATGCAAATTATAGACTAAATCAATACTAATACAAAGCATGGACCAAGTCATTGGCAATGGATTTGAACCAATACCGATAAGGATTAATCAAACCAATGGTAATGAAAATTACGCCTCCTGTGATAAATTAAATCTCCCTCTATTAAATCCCGATAAACATTTGCAATAGGAATAAACTATCTGCTGAATGAATGTGAAGACACGCAATGACTGCTACGACGTCCATAACGATATTTATTTATATCCCATGGCCAGTTTCAGCTTTGATGCCATGGTTCTCACATCTACGGTTCATTGCTGTGTGTAACACGACTAGGCTGAGCTCAAGTCGCTTGAAGCCTGAAATCTTGGCTGTCTGGTGTGGACATCTGTGCGGCGTCTTCAAAGCCGATCTAACGGCAATCTGTCAGCACAATGCCACCAGTCGTAATCAGATAGGTTTTTACACCGTCATTTCAAGAAATAGAAATCAATGTTTGAAGCTTTGCAGATTTCTGCCGCATTCCGGACTTTGAGCACGCAGAGATTGTTATGGACGTGTGACGGGTCTGCGTGTGAGAGGGTGAGGGTTAGATGTGTTATAATGTCGCATTACCGTCGATGCCGGAACATCTGTGAATACTAAATCGCGAGAAGCGGCCCTGATTGCTGCGAAAACTCCAGATCGTGTGGGCGATCGATTCCCATGTAGAGGAATTATGTCGGGTCTGACGAGAGGAATTAAAGAGAGTGTTTCAGTCAGTTTCCCCCAGTGGAGTCCCCGGGGACAGACGGTGTCGGCAAATACATGGGATATAAACCTCATGTGTTCAAGGAAAACCATGCTTTTGTCTTGTCCTTAGGTAATGCTTCATTATAAATAGTGCCAATCCCACTAATGTCAGACTATTTAGAAGTCTACATAAATCCAGTCAGACAGAAGACCAGTAAAGACTACTTCAACTTGTGACAGGTACGGATATGCGTGTCCCGTATGGTGCGTATTTCTGTATTAATATAGACATTCTTTGAACTGATAGACATCGCAGATCACGGATATCGCTGTGGATATCACATGTTTCTTCTTCCTAAGTGCAAGGGTTTACTTGCCAATTATGTCTTTGAACATCAGGTATTTCGGACTGACTGTCGTATTTCATGTTACTCTATCAACTTGCTTTTGATCCATTGCTCTGGCATCGCGGGAAATGTCATTGGATAAAAAAAAAGCATGCGATCGTAACTTCATTACACATGGTATCTTCAATCAGCTGACCTCAACTTCTTACGTTACATCTCAGTCAGCGTTCAAACATCTCTTGACAAATACAATCTTCTAAATCCACGTACAAGTGCGTCATTCCTGTACGCGCGCAATCAGGATTCGTGGATTTCGGTTCCATAATTGAATCCAGTTCTTTACCGGTTGCCATGAATCAACTCTGCAAACATTTACTTAGTGTTCACAGAGTTTGTACTTGACTGTGATTACCAGCTCCGTACATTTCTGTTGCCATTCGTACGTTCTGTTCACTTGTCTCTAACACCGGATGCCGTGAGACAGCGCTAGCGAATGGCTCACTGAGCACGGTATTGAAGATGGAACAACTATACATACAACACGTAGAAGCAATGGCTGGGGTCTCAACACTAATCAATATTAATATCCTCACACAGCATGGAACCACTTTGCAGAAAGCATTCGCAACGAGCAAATAACTGCACAGGGACGGTTATCCAGTCTAAATTAGCATATCTTTGAAACGTTTATAGAACATACTTTGTTATGCCTTAAAATGATATCTAAAATAAGCATTTGTTTTTAGTATATATGAATAGCACTCGAATACACTTCTGACTTATAGTTTAGTGACGTAAGTGGCCTAAGGAACGAGTATCTAGTAGTGCCCTACAAACACTCACCTACTCTTTCAACTCACATCATATTTACCAACCATTATACTTCCTGACCATCTGAGCTGAAGACACATTGTCTTGACAATCTGTGACAAAGCCTTGACATTATGAAGTCGAAGGTTGACCTTCTCTACAAGCAGTGTAAGGCACATCATGGTTGTTTACAATCAGTCTAAGGTTCAGCATGATTGTCTACAATCAATCTAAGGCAGTTCATGATTGTATACAATCAGTATAAGGCGCACTATGATTGTCTACAACCAGTATAAAGCACATCATGATTGTCTACAACGTGTATAAGGCACATCATGATTGTCTACAACCAGTATAAAGCACATCATGAGTGTCTACAAAGTGTATACGGCACATCATGATTGTCTACAACCAGTATAAAGCACATCATGATTGTCTACAACCAGTATAAAGCACATCATGATTGTCTACAACCAGTATAAGGCACAACATGATTGTCTACAAGCAGTGTAAGGCGCAGCATACTTGTCTACAAGCAATATAAGGTATCGCATGATTGTAATACTGAGAAAAACACTGACCTTCTTGACCAGCAAGAGCAAAGGCAAAGCTCAGTTTAAATTACACAGGATACAGTATATCAGAAGAACACATGATACTAATATAGGACATTAGTGACAATTAGCTTGAACAAATTAGACATTATGCCATCTATTCCAGTAGTTAGGAAGATAGCACGGTATATAATGGAATCGGCTTTATATATTAATGAATGAATCAAAGAATCGAACGAAGGATCTTATGGTTACTTTTATGAGCGGAATGACTAACCCTGAAATGAGGTACGCTATCATTACACGTTTAATCAAGCAATGAAGCCAGTGTAATAAAACTGAAGGAGTTGGACTGATACGAAGCAGCACCAGAGATAATTACACTGACCAGCACAGTCGACATTAACCCTAGAACTGCTGTACAAGCAATAAAAGGCGTGTTTGACAGTGTTGTAAATATATACACTATACACTATGCAGATACGATTTATAATTAGATTAACTGGTGAGAAAACCTATGACAACAAAGCCAAGAGAAAATACAATTAGGCTACTACACGTGACACTCACTGCAAGGGAAATTATTTGTGGCACTGAGATTTATAGTTTAACGGTGCATGTGTCAATCTAAGTCTCGTACGTTATATTTTACTTTTGGCAACTCATACATCCAATTTGTATGAACCTTTGTTTCAGAGAGTAGGTGGTTAATCCCGCAGTGAGGCATTATCCGGTTATGGTTCAAGGGGCGGACAACTCTACGTGAAGCAAACTCCAGATGTCGCTACCAAGAGTTTTATGTAACACAGGCGCAGAGGCAGTGCACAAAATAGCGTCATGTGTTTCGTTATTTGCTTTCTTTGTTTGCTAACATTTTATTTCTAAATTTACTGGCAACAAGGTATTTTTTTTATATGACATGGTGCATGGTATTGAAATAAAGACATATTGACGAGGAGTAGTTCAGTAGCGAGTGATGTTGGCTAAACTAGGCCTACATATATATACTAGGCCTACATATATATATATATATATATATATGTATATAGGCCACGTGTATTATTAGTATTGGTTAATGGATTAACGAGTAGAGTAGCCAGGGGCTTGGGAGGCCTAGTGTGTCATTAAATATGTGGAAAAAAGGACAGTTATACATTTCATAATCCTTTGCTATACAGTGATTTCCACTGCTCTGTACATGACGCTAGTGACACTACTCTGTGAGCTATATTGGTGATAATGACATACCAGAGCTTCCTTATTGGCAGGAGTCCGTGTCTCTGGATTACGCGTGTCTATTCACATGTCAAAGTGGTCAAAATCCACACATCACCGAAGGAAGTATTACTAAGTCCAAATGATGATTCATTCAAATCAAATGCCGGTTAACCGTTGTATTGTGCCCTAGACATATTTACTTATTACTCATGTTTATATTTTCACTGGTTATTACCCTTTGCAGCAACATTTAGGTTCGTGTGAGCTGAGCGCCACAAGTAATATACTTTTAGCTGATCGATGAAAGTATCTGAAAAGTTTCTGAAAAGTTTCTGAAACGTTTCTGAAAAGTTCCTGAAACTTAAAACCGATAAAGTCATTGACATCAAGTATAGCGTTAATAAACATACCTCCGAGTGGGACTAGCGACCAACTTTCCAATCAGTCTGCTCAGATTAAGTCACACGCATGAACACGTTTACAGTCTAACAGATATAAAACCTCCGATCAGTGAAGTGAAATCTTATAACCAAGATTTGTATACACGGAGATAGCCACTATATAACTTCAGGGTAACCATTTTCTGCTGGCTGAGCATTTCTATTCAAGTAATGTGTCACAAGTGGCAGCACAAGTCTTAAGAACTTGTGAGTCTAAATATTTCCTGTATTGTGGACTATATATCCTGTATTGTGGACTATATGTCCTGTATCGTGGACTATATGTCCTGTATTGTGGACTATATATCCTGTATTGTGGACTATATATCCTGTATCGTGGACTATATGTCCTGTATCGTGGACTATATATCCTGTATTGTCGACTATATGTCCTGTATTGTGGACTATATATCTTGTATCGTGGACTATATGTTCTATATTGTGGACTATATGTCCTGTATTGTGGACTATATATCCTGTATCGTGGACTATATCTCCTGTATTGTGGACTATATATCCTTTATCGTGGACTATATTTCCTGTATTGTGGACTATATATCCTGTATCGTGGACTATATTTCCTGTATCGTGGACTATATGTCCTGTATTGTGGACTATATGTCCTGTATTGTGGACTATATGTCCTGTATCGTGGACTATATTTCCTGTATTGTGGAC
>JAUTBV010104203.1:0-15301 GCA_032361325.1 Lepetodrilus fucensis | reverse complement strand
TCATTTTATTACATGCAATGATATCCGCGACATTAGAATAATGCAATTTTATAAGGATAGTGATTTACCGACATGGCAAAAAATACATGTACAACTCGAACTCGAACTCGAACTCACGTGTGTCTGTCGAGAGAAAACAATATGGAAGCCGGATGTCACGTGATATGACCACTCGGCTAACCAACGGAACTGCCTGATGATGGCTGATTGCAGTAGTGACTTTTACAGCGTACTAGCCCTTGGATCCCCACTATTCTATCTACATTTTTTAACCAACAAAGATATATCCAAGGGCACCAAAGCAATTTTCTATATTGAAGAGGTGGTAAAATAGTCAAACTATTATATTATACGGACACTTCATTCTGTAATATGAAACTCCTTACAGGATTCCTACGGCTCTTCGCACTACTAGTAACACGTGAAGCGACAAGACTACGATAACTTGTGCTAGGCTTTCATGTGTTCCCCGTTAGCGCAGTTGGCTAAACGCACGAACACTGTACCTTGTTGTCCATGTGCAGGATGGCGCAGGTTTGATTCCTGGATGGAATAAAAAATGTTTCATTCCTAGAAACAATGAAATTTCAGGATGAAACATTTTCTCAATGTAAAATTTAAGTGAAACATTGGTTTCAGGTTATTTTATGTTGGTCACTCTCTGGCCATTTTATGTTGATTAGGCAACACTGGGTAACAGATTTAGTTAAAATAGTATTAATATTAGCTAGAATTACGTGCATGTACACTAATGTCAATATAGACTCATTGCCATGCCCTGTTTTTTTGTTATTACTCTCCATGCTGGAGGAAACCACATATGCCAGTGGTTTATGCCAGTGGTTTCAGTAGAATCTGAAGTAGGTGGCAGAGTAGCAAAAGTAAGAGGCAAAAGACCTGCATACATCATACTTTCATCTACAAAGTAGTATCAGCAAGATTGAAAGTAGACCGCAAAATTAGGGAAATACTCTTAAATAGATGTAGACAATTTTGCCGGTTGCCGGCACTATTGAAACCAAGTATGCCCTAACGAGCTGTACCTTATCCAACAGGGGAAATGGTTTAAAAGAAATTGAGAATAGTTCTTTCCATTTAAACATGTATGTGTCATATGTTTAATTTAACGTCCTCAGTGCTGCAGACATATCTATATGCCCCAAACGCATTGTCAACACATAGGCCCAAGGTGTGTGTGTGTCGCCGCTTTGTGTGTGTGTGTGTGTGTGTGTGTGTGTGTGTGTGTTTGAATTTGATGTAAGCCTAAGTGATGGACATCATGGAGGGAGACAGTCGATCATTTGTTAATTACATACTGATTTAATCATCAGAACTGCACTGATAATGTTATGTGTAGGACAACCAACATTGCCTCCAGGATAGAGAATGTCAAAGAAACAAAAAAGTTGAAAGTCACAAAATCTATAAATAAAAAAACAACAAGCATGACAAGTGGAGTTGGTTCAAGATCTACAGATACGAACATGACAAATCAAGTTTACGCTCATCTTCCCAATAATGCTCACCATACATATACGCTAGCATACATAAAGCCGCACATTTTCACGAAGGTACGATAAATTATTTGGCATGGGATAATTTTCAGAGCAGGAACATCGGCAATCCTACCGTGGTGCCTACTTTTCTGAACAAGCCGGAGACGAAATTGACAATCTTACGCCTTTGCGTAAGTAGCCTATGCATGGTGTTTAAATAATTTGTGTGAGATATCTTGCATGACACAGTAGTTGCTACAATGTTTTGTCACAAACATCGCTAGATCATTACCTAGTAGGCTATGGTGTGCTGTTGTGTACACATTAGTACGTATATACATGTATGCTTTATGATAATGCTGCCAGAGTTCTACATGTTATCCAGTCTGGCAGTCTGCTTATGTCTGAGCTTGTTTTGGAGTTAACAAAATGTTGAAAGAGGACCAATTCTTATTGACTACTACTAGTCTAGTTGTACATGCCCAAATAAATCATTATCATTCAGGGTTCGCAATGTAACTCGCCCGGGCCATTTCTCTCAATGCTTTAGAGGTATCCTAAGGGCGAGTAGGAATACATGTCTTTTGTAAACATTTGTTATTTGTATCATTATTCGGGCGAGTATGTTTCAAAGTTATTGTCCCTGTCATTGAAAAATATTCAGATATTATATTTTATTTTAGAACTGTCTACTGTCAGTACCATATCTGTTTTCAAGCATTTTGGTTTGTGTGTTATTTTTCAACTAAAATAAGTTATGTCTGTAATACCCGATTACAAAACTTTAACAACATTGTCAGTGATGACATTGAGAATGAAAGGTTACAACGACTTACGTTTTTGTTTGGAGATATCCATGCTTTAGGTGTGTGCAAAAACAATGTGACAGGCTGCATTGTATTTTATTGAAAGGTTTAGGTTACAGCGACTTGTGTTTTTGTTTGAAGATATCCCTGCTTTGGGTTTGTGCAAAAACAGCGTGACAGGCTGCATTGTGTTTCACGGCATATTGTATCCTATGTTCCTGTGTTTTACCACGCTTTGATAGTACACACACTGGCCAAGACTTTAGTTCATGCTTTACTCATGTTACCTGCTTGGTTTAGATGTGCGTTAACCCTCTCTCTCCCCCACTGCTGAAGCAATCTGTTGTTCACGTGGCATCTGTGGTTGTATCCGGTGAGGAAGAAGGTTAATGCCGACTGTATATCTCGCTGGTGTTCACTTTTGTTGGTATCACATGGTAATTACTTTTTTTCTGTCTTGTGTTGCCATGCTTTGCCTCATAGACCAGCATGGTTGTGAAGTATATTCGTGCGAGTGCAGTATTTACAAAGTGGTTTATGGTGTTTGTAAGCTTGCAATGTGGAGTTGGTATTCACTGTAAACTTGCATTAAAATATAATAAATTTAGATTCAAACTATCATTTTAACCCTCTCCCTGAAGGATTAGGCACAGGTACAGCTGCCTTCGGCATGGACTCCCTGCTGAATTATGCACAGCCATGGTCCTTAAGGGCATCTCCGGTTGCCTCCAGCATGGAGAGGGTTAAATGTGATACTCATTTGCTGTGTTATTTCGGCCATTGATTATTCCAAGGCATATCAATGGAAATGTTCTGTCAATATTCCTGTGATGGTATTTGAAAATGATCTCAAACATTGCTGAAGGTTGTGAGATAATTTTTGTCTACATTATCGTCAGGTATGGATGAAAGATTCCCACTGTGACGTAAAACAACAATTCACTAGTGCACTCATTAGGCCTACATTCCAAGGCATATAGACAAGGATGGATATAACGGGAAATCATTTAAAATTATTTTGTCAATATTCCTGTGATGCTGTTAATAATGAACTCAAACATGCAGAATTGCTGAAGGTTGTGAAATAATATTTGACACATTTAAACCAAAAAAAATGATGAGTTGCAAAATTGAAATATTATTCAAAAAAATATAAATAAAATAATCAAAATTAATATTTTTAATAATGACTCGGCATTGGTTGTAATTTTTGCACTCACATCGGTCATTTAGTTGGGAGTCTCTGTGCCGTAAGTAAATGTAAATCATCTCAAATGGGTGAAAGACTCCATATCACCCACTCACTGTGTCGTATGTAAATTGTAATGTTGTCATGGTTACTGTTATCAGAGGAGGAGGAAGTAGCTGAGGAAGTGCCGGAGAAGAGGGGAAAAAAGAGGAAGGCTGGCAGCGAGAAGAAGAAGAAGTCTAAGAAGAAGAAGAAGAAGCAGCCCGAAAGCGATGTTGAACAGGTGAGTTATCTAAGGGTTAAAAACTTATGCTGCATCTACTTTTCCATTATTCACTGGTTACTATTATATGGCAGAGTAGACATTGACATGGGTCTCATTCGTTATACAGGCCAGCGATGCCGCTGAAGAAGAAGAAGACGAGCCTCTCGTTGAAGTTTCTAAAAAGAAGGACAAGAAATCTAAAGATAAAGTAAGCTGGTGTTGTTTGTCATTCCTACACTCATGAAAAGGACGCAGTTTTGTGAATCATTGCATATGGATGAAAGATTCCTGCTACGATGTAAAACAAAAACTGACTCACATATTTAAATTTGTTTTTGCTGTACATTAATCCAGTCTATGTGTAATTAATAATATGCCCTGTGTTTGCTAGAATTGAATCTAGTCTTTGTAATATTTATTGCTATTTAATTATTCAACATTCATGTTTTGTGAAGCAGCTATAGTGTTCTAGGTTAAAGTTTATACTCTGTGCTGATGTGCGCTGAACCGACACTACGGAAGACTGATATTATGGCAATGCTATTGCTAGAAATTGATAAAATAATAAGGGCTCATTCTCCATAGGCCCAATGTTAATGGCGGACACATCTGTAATTGACTCCTTTAACATTTAGGATTTTCAAATGACCCCAGGACTTTTAACCCTCTCCCTGATGGATTAGGCACAGAGACAGCTCTTTAGGGCATCTCTGGTTGCCTTCAGCAGGGAGAGGGTTAAATTCGAACACTGTATGGCAATGTGATTAATACTGTGCTCACTTTCCAGAAAGAGAAAACGTCTGCAGAGATCTGCGATTCGTACAGCATGGTGGACGTGGACATGCAGTACACCGACGACGACTTCAAGACGCTGACCAACTACGCACTCTTCAGCAAGCACATCCGACCCATGCTGATGAAGGAAAACCCCAAGGTGTCCACCACCAAAATGGGGAACGTTGTGGCCTCGAAGTGGCGTGAGTTCGCCCGACAGATCTCTGCTAAGGCGCATTCCGCGCCCAGCGCTCCACCGTCGGAAGCTCCGTCGACACCAGTGTCGGCTGCAACATCGGCTGCCGCGACGCCGACTGCCCCAGACACTCCAGGTAAGGGAGACAACTGATTACTGTCAGTGTCACAGTGTTTAGCAAAGTGTTTTTCAGATTTCAGTGCTAAATGTGCCGAGATTGGTGAACCTTGTAGTGCAGTTAGCATTCTTCATTTCTCAGTACTGCATGTTCTTATAGGGTTATTTCAACACAGTAGACATGTTTGAATCCATGCAGCGCATGTAATGTTTCTGTCATGCAGGCGATGAAGAACTATCTGGCGACGCAGACATGGACGAAGCTGTGGAAGAGAAACCTTCGCGGTCATCAAAGAAATCCAAATCCAAGAAGGGGATGGTTGCTCCACTGAAGATAAAACTGGGGAAGAAGAAGAAGCAGCGAAAGAAGAATAGCTCTGTATGTATATACACCTATGTGCATACACTGATGTATGATTTGTACATGCAGATGTCTATTTGACTCATTTTTAGGAAATCTTGTTGCATCTGTCGAAAAGGAAATGCTTTAAGCCAACCGCAAACAGAGAGAATTGGGAAGCACACTCACAAAATTCAATAACATGTTTAGACTTCTTCATTGTTTATTAACACATTTAGTAAAATAATTAAATGTTTAATCGTCGCAAATGGGTGAATGATTCCCACAGCGATGCTAAACTCCATAATCACCTTCTCACTATGAAATATTATAGTTATTATTATTATTATTATTATTATGATGTTTGCTCCAGGATGAGGACGAGGGCTTCAACACGAGTGACGAGGAGTTTGAGCGGCAGCTGGAGGAGGCCAGTATGCTGAGCGAGGTGGCCAAGGCCGAGGGAGGCACCACCAGGAAGCGCAAGGGCAAGGGAAAGAACAGGAAGAAAAAGACGCGCACCACCAACAAGTACCCGGACGACCCCGATGCCGACGGTTACGAGGTGTGTGGTAGCACTGGGTATCATTTCTCAAAGCTCTCGTATCTACTACGAGACCATAAGGACTCTTGTAGTGATCTCTAATACATGGGGTCGTACACTTACGAGAGCACTATGGTCTCGTAATAGATATGAGAGCTTCGAGAAACAATACCTTGGCTTGTTTAATCGGAGCAGGGAGATGATTGAGTTTCGATCCCCTCCCATAGAATTGCAAAGGAA
The DNA here is from genome assembly GCA_032361325.1 of Lepetodrilus fucensis. Taxonomy (NCBI): domain Eukaryota; kingdom Metazoa; phylum Mollusca; class Gastropoda; order Lepetellida; family Lepetodrilidae; genus Lepetodrilus; species Lepetodrilus fucensis. Next base: position 9,334 of record JAUTBV010104203.1, on the reverse strand, counting down.
ATAACATTTCAGGAATTAGTGACACTTCAAAAGCATTTGTGATCGTAAATTTGGTATATAATTATCTCATATGGGTGAACTATTCCCACCACGACAGAAAGCAATATTATTATTTTTTCAATTCTATCGATCTAATTTTCAGACGGAGCATCAGGACTACTGCGAGGTGTGCCAGCAAGGAGGGGAGATAATTCTGTGCGACTCGTGTCCGCGTGCATACCATCTGGTGTGTCTGGAACCGGAGCTGGAGGAGGCTCCCGAGGGCAAGTGGAGTTGTCCGCACTGTGTGAGTACTACCTACATGGATGCAGTGATGTAAACTAACGTTAAAACTTACTAGCCCCGAATAGTGATACAAATAATAAATGTTATTAATTTCTGCCAGCCCTTAGGATACATTTAGCATTGGGAGAAATGGCCTAAGCTAACGGGCTAATGTTAATTTCAATCCCTGGTATTGATAAGAGGATTGGTACAATAGTTGGTGCATGGTACAAGTTAATTGTTTGAATTGTGGCTCACGTTAAGCCTAGTGCAACAAACAAAATTGTTTAGCTAAACAAAGTAACATGTTTGCATTTCGATAAATGTTACCAACACTGTTTGTTTAGCTAAACACTGTTTTTGTTTGGTATGTGCGTTAGGTTTATCGGTACATTGATTGATAATAATAAGAATATTTAAGATTGCTTGTAATAATTGGTGTGACTATTGGTACAAGTGAACTGACAAGTCATGATATTAGTGAAATATTCTAATTAAATAACCCCAATTAAAAATATTATAAAAAGAAATTAATAACAGTATTGGTACAAATAATGGTAACAAGTAATGGTACAATAATTGTTACAAGTGCTAGTGTTACCATGGTATTTCTATTTTAGCCCGAGATACAAGACGAATCTGATGAGGGTGAGGTGGTGTCTGAGCGAGAGAAACGCAAACAGGAAGTAAGTGCTCTTCACAATGTGTAATCAAGATCGAGTCTGACGGCGATATTTTGTAATAGCTGTTAGCATTTGAATTTGGTGATTTATATTTATGAATAGCTTTTTTATTGCTGTCATGTATTGGGTAATTTCATTATTAAATTCGCAGCGGGAATATTTCACCCATAGGCGACGATCTCAATGTTAAATACTCACTGTAGCTTCGGTTTTTCGCAGTGCGAGCCGCTGATCGGCAAAGTGGCGAAGATTCTCACTTGGCGCTGGAAGGAGCCCCCGAAGACGGACGATGAGTTGGACCACACTCACCATGAGAAGGAGAAGAAGGATGAGTCAAAGATAGACCGCGAGTTCTTCATCAAGTGGCACGACATGTCGTACTGGCACTGCAGTTGGATCACTGAGCTACAGGTATGTGGCAAACTGACATTTGTAAGAAATGTCTCATCTTTTATTAACCCCAATTAAGAAATACAATTAATGCTGTATATATTATATTAAATTAAATTAAATAATTCAAGATAATGCAAATTTTACAATTTTTGCTACCAGATGCCATAAGGGATGCAAAGGCATGGTGGGATCGTTAAATAATAATTTGTGTAAGAAAACATTTGGCTATCCTATTTTCTAGATGGACGTGTACCATCCGGCGATGTTCCGCAACTACATCCGCAAGTACGACATGGATGAGCCCCCGCCCATGGAGGATGGCAGCAGCTACCGCGACAAGATGGACCACGAGGACCCACACAATCTGGAGGAGCGCTTCTACCGTTATGGCGTGCGCCCCGAGTGGCTCAACATCAACAGAGTCATCAACCACAGGTACGTCTTTCACATTTGAGGATTTCCACTGATTTTAGGCTCTGTGGGATGATCTCTTGAACATGCAGCTCCTGGATCATGATGCGCAATTCACATTTGACATTCAGCTGAAAACACAAATTCCCATTCTCATCCCTGGATATTATGTTGTACTTTGCTCGGGGTTCCTGTGTTTTGCCTGGCGACAACATGAGTTGTCTTCTCTTTGCATACTCTGCGCTATTTCTTGAAATAATTAAGTCACTAATATACTAGCATATGAAAGTTTTCTGGCACAGATTTTCTGGAATGGTAGTTTTTCCAAATCGTTTTGCCCTGGACCCACCGGGAGCCATAGCCAGTGGCCCTCAAGCCCCATATTTCTTTCTCGTTTTTTTGTTATTGAGTTTCAGCAATCATGCATGTTCTGCAGACTTTGCTGCGACACCGTTCTGAAAATATAGTGTATTTGAGAATGAATTTTGAAGTAGCCTCTCATTGTTGCAGGACGACTCGAGACGGTACCACGTGGTATTTGACCAAGTGGCGAGACTTGCCGTACGATCAAGCCACCTGGGAGTCTGACGATTCTGGGATTGCAGACTTCAGGAAGTTTGTCGACCAATATGAAACACTGAGGTAAACAAAAGTTACAGTTACTTTGAAGTAAAATAAAACTCAGATATTGTATAGGGTATCTCTTATAACACTCTCGTATCTACTAATTTCTATTTAAAAAAATATATATATATATATACATGTATCTTGTTTTATTTATTTAAAAAATGATATTTACTATTATATCATGGAAGTAGCATATAGATGAAATATTCCCGCTATGAAGTAAAGTACCAATTCAATCAGTCAATTCACATCATGTATTGTCAAGTATGGTTTAAATATTCCTGCTACAATGTTAAGCACTAACAATTCTTAAATTTGTGTCTTAGGGATATTCACAGAAATACAAGCGGTAATGGGACGAGTGAACGAAAGGGAAAGAAAGGAAAGAGCTCGAGGAAATCGAAGGAGAAAGAAAGGGAACGAGACGAATTGATATGCAGGGTTACCCCATTGTATCCCATGTGTGATGTAAGTTTTTTTCTTTGAACTTCTGTATCCATTTTTTTTGGCAAACGTGATCCAAAAGAATTAGAATCTGTCATTGTGGATTTTGTCCCAAATTTCTGTGAAAAACTGCAAAATAATAAATTTTTATGTGAAAATTACTGCATTATAACCATTTTGTGTGTGTGAATATTATTGCAAAATTATTTTTAAATAAATTGAAAATTGTGATGAAATATTGCAAGAAAACACATTTTTTTTACATGATTGCATAAATTAATAACCAAAATGTTTGAAAAATAAATAATGCACAATTGACAAAATGTTTGTTGATTTAAATTTTTTTTAAAAATTAACAAATTGTTTGAAGCTGTAGAAGAACTAGATTGAAAGGATCGCAATAGGTTTTGCCAAAAATGTTTGAGAAATATAGTGCAAGTGAGAGAGAAAATATATTGCCTCTTCCCCCCCCCCCCCCAAAAAAAAACCCCCAACAACACCCCAGACATTTTTTGGAAAATATTTCAAAGTAAACACATTTTAAAGAGATATATATCGCAAAATTAACCATATTTTTTAGAAGTATAATGCAATTGTAACTTAATTTTTGTGTTGATAAAAAATACGAATGTTTTATTTTTATTTTTTTATAGTTGAAGAAGAAATACGAGGTGCAGCCGGAGTACATTGAGATGACCGGCGGCACGCTGCACCCGTACCAACTGGAGGGCCTCAACTGGCTGCGATTCTCCTGGGCTAATGGCACAGACACTATCCTGGCCGACGAGATGGGTCTAGGCAAGACCATCCAGACCATTGTGTTCCTCAACTCTCTGGTGTCGGAGGTGAGACCATTGGGATGCACGTTTTGGATGAAATCGAGCCCTAATTATATGTTGGAAGATGAACATATTGAATATGGGTTTATGTTGATTTATGGATGTCTTGATAATGTTTCTTTCACTGTGAAGACATTTTCTTTTCACTGTTACTCTGCTGAAGACAATGACAAATTGGAGAGATAGAACACATAATTTATTCGTACTTCATTATTAAATCGTCACAAATCGGTGAAAGATTCCCGCAGCGACGTTAAACTCCATAATCATTGAATTATTAAATAAATTAATATGCATGCATTGCCAATTTGTATAGGTGAAGGGCATCACAGTTATTTTTCTACTTTCTAGTACTATTTGGCAGGTCAAAGTACTAGTTTGCCATACAAAAGTACTATCGGTAATCCTTGGAGGTGAACAGGTTTGACAATGCAAAGTTGTGCAAGTCCTAGCTAAGGTTTTGTTCTCGACTGCAGGGTCATTCCAAGGGACCATTCCTGGTGAGCGCACCTCTCTCCACCATCATCAACTGGGAGAGAGAGTTTGAGTTCTGGGCGCCAGACATGTACGTTGTCACCTATGTCGGCGACAAGGACAGCAGAATGGTCATCAGGTATGTCGCCTTTTTAAATTGTTTGTCATCGTCGCCTATGGGTGGAAGATTCCACCATACAGTGAAGCATGTCATGACGAATGATCATATTTTCCCATACGTTACATAACACCAGACCCAGAGATTACGAAACCTTTCTGAGTACGATTTCATACTCAACTCAGAATCTTGTTCATAAAACGTCATGTTTTTGAGTATAACACATGAGTTGAGCACAAAAACGTACTCAGAAAAGTTTCCTAATCTCGGGGCCTAGAGTGATTATCATTGGTCAAGTAACTCAATTTTCCCATGCCTGTCATAAACGGATGTCGGTTGTGAATGTCAGTTATGATGTTGGTCATGAAAGTTGGTCACTGATACCGTCCATCAAAGCTTGTTTGTGAGTAGTCGGTCTTTTCTTTGTTTGAATTTGATTTAATGAATGGTTTGTTTTTTTCCGTCAGAGAACACGAATTCTCCTTTGACGAGGGTGCTATTCGTGGAGGTGCGAAGGCGTCTAAAGTACGAGACGGGTGTCAGATCAAGTTCCACGTGCTGCTGACGTCCTACGAACTCATCTCCATTGACAACGCCACGCTGGGCTCCATTGATTGGTCGGTACTGGTTGTTGACGAGGCGCACAGGCTGAAGAATAACCAGTCTAAGGTAATAGATTTCCAAATGCTTACTCACAATTTATTATTAGTATTCACCCTTACTGTAATCAACAGCAGACAGTAGATAATTATTTCACCTTTTGTTCAATGTAACAATTATTTGCTAATAATAATTATTCCGATATTTGTTTGCAGTTCTTCCGTGATATAAGTGCAAGAATCTTGAAAGCGACTCTAAACCCACATTTTAAAAAATAAATAAAAAATTATTCCAATATTTGTTTGCAGTTCTTCCGCGTGCTGACGTCGTACAAGATTGGCTACAAGCTGCTACTGACGGGTACCCCACTGCAGAACAATCTGGAGGAGCTCTTCCATCTACTTAACTTCCTCACGCCAGAAAACTTCAAGTGAGTCCCGTCAAAGCGACAGATTTTATGCCCCTCTTATTAACGTGTAAACATTATGCATGTACAATATTGTGGTACATTCGTCGCAAACGGGTGAAAGATTCCCGCAGTGACGTTTAAACTCCATACTCACTCACTCCTGCCATAAACTAACAAGTCGTGATATTAGTGAAAGATTCTAGAAAGCAACTCTAAACCCCATTACAAAAAACCCCAAAAAAACCCAAAAGCAAACCTTATATCAAGATATTTGCCCAAAGCCCTGCAATCTATTGAAATTCAAAATCAGTACAAATGATGCCAAGCAAGCACACACAAGTGTTAGTTGTTAATACTGAACTGTTTCTGCTTCGTAGTGATCTCCAGGGTTTCCTGAACGAGTTTGCGGACATATCGAAGGAGGACCAGGTGAAGAAGCTTCACGACCTGCTGGGTCCTCACCTCCTCCGACGTCTCAAGGCCGACGTTCTCAAGGGCATCCCGTCGAAGAGCGAGTTCATCATCAGAGTCGAACTCAGCCCAATGCAGAAGTAAGTCTGACACTCTCGCCGCTGTGCCAGCTTTGGTTTAGCATTATGCCTTTGTCATAATTGTTATGTTATTTATATAGGTATGCTTCATTCCACCATATGTAGGTAAGTTATGCATTTTGAAATGTGCAACATATTTTTGTTTCTGATTCCCTCAAAAAATATATTGGTGACATGATGTAAAGTAATAAATAAGTAATGAAATAAACGTGATACAATATTTCATTCGGGAATTTTTCTGTGAATTTTATTTCATCTTTACAACAAGGATTGTATTTATTTTATAATTATGAACATTTCAGGAAATATTACAAGTACATATTGACGCGGAACTTTGACGCACTGAACACGAAGGGCGGCACACAGGTGTCACTGTTGAATATCATGATGGACCTGAAGAAGTGCTGCAACCACCCGTACTTGTTCCCCACTGCATCCATGGTGAGTAGGGATTCGAACCAGAGTTACTGTTTCAACACTGACTTGGCCAAAAGGATAAGTGAAAGAATCTTGAATGCTGCGCTAAGACCCAATTAAAAATATAACCACAGGTTGTCTTGAGACCAGTAGGAGCATTTTGTGTCACACAACGTAAAATTGTAATTTCTTGTTAAAGAATTGGCTGGTTTGAAATTTATATCACCTTGACCACAAATATATGGATAGTCTTCTTTGCCTAACGTGAAAGATTTCCCGTTGCGATGTGAAACAATAACTCACTCTCGCTTTACTTGACGTGCGTGTGAATGCTATTTTACAATTTCTCTCTTGCAGGACGCACCTAAGATGACCAATGGCGGCTATGAAGGCAGCGCGCTGATCAAGGCGTGCGGCAAGCTGGAGCTGCTGTGCAAGATGATGAGGACTCTGAAGGATACGGGTCACAGGGTGCTCATCTTCTCACAGGTGTGTCTTCGTCATTGCTGTTGTTTTTATTCGTCTCAGTCGTGAAATTAATGACAGATTCTATAAAGCGACTCTAAACCCCAATTTAAAAAAAGAAAATTATATTAATTTGGCGCACTTTTAAACGTCTTCATTCTGGAGGCAACTGAAGATGTCATAAAGAACTTGTTGTGCCTAATCCAGAAGGAAGAGGGATAAATCGTTATTAATTATTTAGGGTATTTTTGGGGGAAATATTCCTGCAATGATGTATTATTAAAGGCATTATTTGGGGGAAATAGCAATCAAAATTACTTGTTCTTTCTTGCGTCGTTGCATTTGTTCTCGAAAGATTGATACATTTAATTAAGTTATGTTTGAAATGTTTTATGCCATCTTATATTGTGATTCCTGCAGCGACCTTAAGCAAAATAAGTGCAAGAATCTTGAAAGCGGTTCTAAACCCCAATACAAAAAAAATATGTTAGCAGCGATTCACTCATTTCTCTAGTGCCCCTCAATTTAAAGAAACCACCGACACCGGAACTTTGATCAACATTTATACTGACTGTTTCTTGTCCTGGTTTGAACAGATGACGAAGATGTTAGACATTCTGGAAGACTTCCTGGAGACGGAAGGCTACAAGTACGAACGTATTGACGGCGGTGTCACCGGCAACTTGAGACAGGACGCCATCGACAGATTCAACGGTAAGCCAGCGAGAAGATCACAGAGCTGTCGTTTCTCTGGCAGAAAGATTCCAATTGTGACGTAAAACAATTGAGTCTCATCGCGAATGGGTGAAAGATTCCACAGCGACGCTGAACTCCATTATTACTTACTCACTGAACCATTTCTAAAAAATAGTATAATATTCTTATAGCTAATAGTAAGCTGTAAAGAAATGTACATAGCTGCAAGAATATTTGAGATGTAGAATTTTATTGATCAAAGATTCCTCTCCATGACGTTAAAGCTACAAATCGATCATTTCCGAGTTATTGTCCGTTTTCTCAGCCACTGGTGCGCCTGCGTTCTGTTTCCTGTTGTCGACGAGAGCCGGAGGTCTGGGCATTAACCTGGCGACGGCCGACACCGTCATCATCTACGACTCTGACTGGAACCCCCACAATGACATCCAGGCATGTTCATTCCTTCCTTCATTCATTCCTTTAACTATTCTTTCATTCATTCCTTCACTCACTCACTCACTCACTCACTCACTCACTCACTCACTTACTCACTCATTCACCTTCTCCCTGCAGGCGTTCAGCAGGGCTCACCGTATCGGGCAGGCCAACAAGGTGATGATCTACCGCTTTGTGACGCGGGCGTCTGTGGAGGAGCGCATCACGCAGGTGGCCAAGAAGAAGATGATGCTGACCCACCTGGTGGTGCGCCCGGGTCTCGGCAACAAGAGCGCCGCCATGTCCAAGAAGGAGCTGGACGACATCCTCAAGTTCGGCACAGAGGAACTCTTCAAGGAGGCTGAAGGAGGAGGTGGGATTGTGTTTTAATAATCGTTGATTTTTTTAAATTAAAATTTGTCGCGTATGGGTGAATTATTATCACAGCTATGTAAGACCGACAAATTAATGGAAAAATCGTGGTGGTACATTTTCGTGAGTTTTGGAAATTAAGATAAAGCACAGTTTCATTTTTGGAAATGAATGATGTTTTTCATTGATGTTTTTTTATCATTTATTTTCTTTTCGTAAACTTAGTAATTCATATTTTCATTTTGGTGAACATTGGAGTGTGATGTAAAACAATAATTCACTCACTTGAAAAAGAACCCTCAGGAATTGGCTCATAATAATTATTGATATCTATGGATAGCTCCGAATTCACTCGTTAATTTTGCCGATGTTCTGTGTGTGTTTGCAGCTGATGACCGTATCGTGTACGACCACGTAGCGGTCGGCAGGCTTCTTGACCGGACCCAGGAAGGTCAGGAGGAGAAGGAGATGGCCATGAACGAGTATCTCAGCTCCTTCAAGGTCGCCAGCTACCAGGTCAAGGAGGGAGAGGAGGAGGTAAGATGGCCGACGTGCTGGTTGCCGTGGTAGCTGCCCACCAATTGGAGACTGGAATGGGCTGCTTACCTTGTTAAAGCTTGATCAGCAATTGTAGACATGTGCTGCAGAATTTGGAAGTAATATTTCTGGTAGTTGTAGACTCAGGAATAGTGTAGTATCCTTTTTGCTATCTAGATTGGTGAAAGATATGTCAGTGACGTATAACAGTCTTGTCGCAAATGGATGAAATATTCCTGCAGCGACTTTAAACTCCATTGTCACTCACTCGCCTACAATAGTCTAAAGTTAACCATAATTGGTGAACTATAATCTGACCAAACTGTTCTCTCCCCCTCCCCACCCCCAGGATGAGAGTTAACTCTATTATTGGTGAACAATAATCTGACCAAACTGTTCTCTCCCCCCTCCCCACCCCCAGGATGAGAGTTAACTCTATAATTGGTGAACTATAATCTGATCAAACTGTTCTCTCCCCCTCCCCACCCCCAGGATGAGGGTTAACTCTATAATTGGTGAACTATAATCTGACCAAACTGTTCTCTCCCCCTCCCCACCACCAGGATGAGAGTTAACTCTATTATTGGTGAACAATAATC
>JAUTBV010104192.1:0-15303 GCA_032361325.1 Lepetodrilus fucensis | reverse complement strand
GTTATAATAATAGTTCAGGAATTAATGTCGATACTATCAAATGATACTATCAATGATTTGAATAGAAGAGTATACATCAAAAGTAGTTCGTGCTACCTTAATGCCGCTTTGTTTCAGTTAAATACACACCAGTGACAGTCAGCTGTTGGACTTCACAACCTGAAGTGTAATGTAAGCATACGCTGATATTTGTTTGGTCACAATCACGTCAGTGTTCATCCTTTCGCTGCGAGAACAGATTGTTAATTGGTTTGTTTAACACTTCAGTATCGTATGCGTCTTTTGCGTTTAACAGAGATGAATGCTTTACCTGTTCTTTCCCAGTCTCTATTTATTGGCTTGGTTATAGGATACACACCCTGGAAACTCGGTACAACTATAGTGTACGTTTCTGTGAAGTCGATAAACCGTTCTCAGTATAACGATGCACGGGAAACATTGCGCTTCACAATCACATTGAATCCAGGTTGTATATTGATTGGAATTGTTAGATAAACAGACATCAAACGTTTTAATCAAACTACGTTCGATAGGCGTTGCCTGTTTGTCGCACAGCTTTGCATAGTAATGTAATATGCCTGCTTTAATAAGAAGCGTACTGTAATGACATTTACCGTTCGTTGCATACAGGCCGTTTTGTTGCCACCTGTTTTGTGTAGTACTGCCTATTTGCGTGTCATTTTGACATATTTTCCAGGTTTGTATCCTGGTGAAATGTCTCATTTCTTTCATTAAGTATTCTGGACGTAGGCTATGGTAGCTGCGTGACATTTACAGTGTCTAATACGACACCTGCACTTCACATATGATGACATTATTTTGTTCATTATGTTGATGAAAGTTTAATACCTGGCGGGTGTCTGCCTACACAGACATCTTCATGTCAAATTCTAATGTTGGTTTCACGATATAATCAGGCATATTTATGTTAATATGCTATAAATGTATATGCATATTATATGCAGCCCGCAGTTCAGTTTGACGTGTTGATATTAATATTGTTCATGTGTGGCTTGGATGAACATATTTAAAAGTGTATTGTGGAAACTGAATGAGATGGTATTGTGGCAATCCATTGTATTAACTGAATAATGAGGAATCGTGGGCTATAAGCAGTGGGTACTGGGTGCATTATTTTATGACTATGCAACGCTGGACACTTGACGCAAACAGCTGATGGTCATACACAGTAGAAATCTGATGCAATGATTTGGTGGTTATTCACGGTTGTCATGTAACATTGACATTAGATGCAATGATTTGATGGTTATAAACAGTTGTCATGGACATTTTGATGAAATTATTTGGTGGTTGTGTAGGCCTACAATGAAGACGTGTTGTAAGGATTTAGTGCAGGGGCACTCTGGAAACATATTAACCGAGTTTCGCTTAGAGCTTTTTGGATAATTGCAATGAACCTCGGAATGAATAGGCCATGCTTTAAGCTTTCGCTAACTGCCTTTTTATCAGAAAGTCGCATTGACCACTAAAACGTTTATATGGCACAGTATTGCCTACTAGATGCGCAATTCTTATATAAGAGCAATTTACAAGAGTTAATATGCTGGTAATTTTATGGTTATGGAAACTCGTGAAAATGGGAAGCGACAGAAGTGTTTATCAAGAGGACCTCGAAATAGCGCTGCCTCTGCAATTTGCAGCTTTATGTTAGTTATAAGTACATCGTCAGACAGACTTTATAGTTGCATCAGGGAATCTTAGTCGGTAATGAAATATAAGGAAGCAGTCGTGCCATCGTTCAGCATATTAAGGTTAGGCGGTTCCTGAGCCCGAGGAATACTATCTGCATACACTGTTCTTTCCTGTAAATAAATGTATCCCTTGTTATACGTACATGTATAAGCCCATGGTCCATCTCTATGACTCAACTATCCCTAGTTGCACTATCAAATATACATTGTAAATATATATAACCCATATAGGCCTATATATACTGACGGTAAAAAGTTTGGCAACACCAGTATTCTTTGGCAGATGTATAACTTAATGTGTGGTATGTATTGGAATACAATATTTTTTAATGTATACCGTTTATATGGTATATGTAGGGTTACTTGCCACTGTTAAAACTGGTACATGTATATTTTAATATTTTAATAAAGTGAAAAGTAAGCATGTTTTCTTTTGTTGAAAAATAGTTTGTTCTTTAAAAAAAGAAAAATGCATAAAATGTTACGAAAGTATCTTGTTGGAAAACGTTTATTATTGTTTCATTATGTCAACCGTTCAACAATTTAACCATTAATTACACTATCACTGACGTATTGATAAAAAAAAATCAAGATTGCCATCGGCAAATTGATAAAAGTTATATGCCATCCTCAAAATATTATTATTTAAAGTGAATTTAAATAATAAAATGTGATGGCATATTCAGTGTTGCCAAACATTTTACCTTCAGTATATATTGGACACATATGGAACCACTATTACATTACAACATATTATTGTTTACTGTTTGAAGATATAGATGTTGACTGACCAAGGCAATGTGTTGGTGGTAGATATCCTTACTTAGGTATTCATGCATGTGCCCTAGGTAATTTACAGTGAAATACAAGTTGAACAGTTGATTTCCTTGCCTGTTGGGGGTAAAATAAGTAAAATACTAAACACACTTTCACGGGATACTGTTATTATCAAATTTTCTCTTTTCAAATGGCATGTTATTTTATATGTTTTTCACAGATTGTACAATGCTGAATTGGCTTAGTAATGATTTTTGCTATCTATAGGACTGTAAGTGTGAATATATTGAGCTACAGGAATTTCAACAGTTAGATGCCATAACATACCTCACGGTTGACCTTTTTATTTATCTCGATGTGCAACTACGGTAGTAATAGATACCTTCAGAACTTTCTGTTCTGAAGAGCAGAAGTAAAATGAAGGCCAATCTTTTACATGCCTCAGTGAAAGGAGTAGGTAGATATCTGCCAACCCCCACAGAAATACAATAAGTCGGTCTGTACTCTAGGCAAAATCTCAAATGTCAACGTATCTAGACTTGATTACCTTTCTGCAAATAAAGAACGGAATCTGGTTGTGGCTGGTGTATCTGTTACGTAAGTCTGAATCCTCTTGGTAATTTTAAGTTGTTGTTTTTTGGGACAGATTTTCAACCAATGCATGGGTTCTATTGAGCATGTACGTATACATAGGATATAATCTGTTCAACCAATGCATGAGTTCTATTGAGTATGTAGGTATACATAGGATATAATCTGTTAAAACATGAACTATTTGTCTTCTGTAAACTGAAGATATTGGAAATTTATTCAATGTACTTTTGCAGTGACATCCATCTTTACTGGAACCACATCTGTAATATATTAATATAAAAACTATTTTTCTAAAGAACACAATGACTTCAAATAACTTTTCCCATTGATTATTGAAAACTTGTCTTTTTATCTATCAAGAATATTATTATCCTATAACTCTTCAGACTGGAATATACTTGAAATTGCTTCAAAAAACACATTACACCTTTAGATAGTTCACATTTTGATGTGAATTGTTCCCATGGTAGGCTCACAACTAGATTTCTTGAAAATAGAAATTTGAAGTGAATTAGACAAATAATGGTCTGCCATTTCTAAACTGAGATATTTTGGAGGATAATGTCATGCTAAATGTCCTATTAATTCAAGGGGAGACTTCGATGTTATTACACTTATTGAGATTAATATCGGCTGATTGAAGTATCACTGAACACAGGCACTACAATAAACACATTATTATTATTGGTAGTAGTATAGTAGTATTGTTATTATTATCATATTTCTTTTGTTATATTTATTGTTATTATTACAATTATTATTGTATTTTAAGTTATTATTATTATGAATTATTTAAATTTTATTATTTATTGTTATTAGTACTGTATTACTTTTTAATTAATATTCATTATTGCATATTATTATCATCATCATCATCATTACTACCACTATTATTAATATTCTTCTTCTTTTTGTTATTATTATTATCATATTTTTTGGGCACATTTATTTTTCATATTATTATTACCATTATTTTATTTGTAATTATTATTATTATTACTATTATTAATTCTTTTTATTTTATTATTATTGCCATTATTATTACTTTTTCATTATTATTAATCATTGCTTATTTATAATGATTATGATTTATTATTTATTGCTTATTTATTCATTATTATGATTATGATTATTATTATTATTGAAGAAGTGCACACCAACCCCAGCAGACTACAACTGACAGTGAGTTATGAAGTCATGAAGTACCCTATCATGAAGTCATGAAGTATCCTATACAGCTACTTTTTACAGATGACCATTGACTGGTCAGTTCCTTACAAACTGGTGCTAGCTGTTGGTCAGAGGATAACAATGCTGATTTATGGCTGGACGATGACAACCTGGCAACTCACGAATAACCGAATGTGCCCAGCTGATGATACGAGAAAAACAATTACCATTCTCTTTAGTTCCAGTGCCTTTAATCCAACCAACAATAGCTTACTATTTCTAGAGATTGACAGCTTTCTGTCAGCGTTTGATCATAAATGTGATGAGTTTTTAGGTGGATATTATATGTGAATGTTACGTGTGATTAGGAAGATAGTGTTATTTTGTGTTACAAATGCACCAGTAAATGTAATAATTCACAGGATAACAACGGCAAAAAGTATATATAATATATCAGAATTAGGATTCAGGATGATAGATAAATGCATTTACAAATTAATAACGTCTTTGATATATATCATAGAATTTAGTAATAATGCAGAGTTATTTATGGATTATCGGAAGCCAGACTTGTGACAAGTTCCAAGGTGATCTATGGCGCACATTGTTAATGTCTGCTATTTGATTCATGGCACGGCACCACGAAGATCAGAAAGTCCATTTCTTCTTCACTGATCGATCTGTATAGTTGTATACATAGTCATATCAATAAGACGTGCCCTTTCAGTACTGTTTATAACTACATGAGTATATGTAGACGCGAAAACAGTGCTGTGATATGCACGATAAATCCATTATTGAGAAGGTCGTACAAGGGACAGCAAGGCAAATGACCACCAAAATAATCATCATAAAATATACGGAAATAATAAAGACATTTATACAGTGTTATTCCACTGGTCCTCCTGGCTATACAATCACGGCCTGTGGAAAGAACTGTAAAACCTGTGAAAATATACAAGCATTTTGTTTGTACTCGTTGTAATGCTAAAAGTTAGCGTTACTTGATGGTTAACTGAAAATGTTGAGTTCAAAGCGAAAGCCATTTTTATATATACAATTATACATAGAAAATCTAAAGAATCTCTTTTGTCACATTTAAGTATTCACCATATTCCGTGAACAGTTTTCATCATTTTCGTTATATTGCGGTAAATTCCTATATGATCTATCTTGAAAGTAAAGTAATCTCAAACGAAACTTTCTCATTAGATTGAGATATACGATTGCGATACTTGGTTTCTCGTAGCTACACTTTTCTGTACGGCTGACAGCCTCGTCCAGGAGGATGTAAAAAATGCCTCCCTCGCACGAAGATACCCGTGGACCACATGGTACGTAAGAATGGTACCACAGAGAAATCAATGTTGGCACTGGCTATAGAACTAAGACTTGGCAGACTGGCATGCTCTCGTCTCATGGTGTGAAATAAAGTAATGATTGCAGGTCAATCAGTAATCCGGCTCTACTTCTCAGAGTTTCCTGGAACATTGTTATTAACCTATGTCGTGAGACACCTATAACACGCCATCATGAGATGGGTATAACACGCAGATGCCTGGCGTGACATGGTCATCACGTTTCTGTTCTGGCATCTTGTGTCGTGATTTTATAGAACATTTTCTGAGATTCCATCACTGTCAGGAATTGGTGGTTGGATACCATGGGTGGATGCGATGTGGAGGGCTGGACTGGGGGTGAACTTTGTGTAAATTTGTTGGGGATGTGTTTGGTTCAAGGGATTTTGGAGGTGGTTCAAGGGATTATGATGGAGGTGGATTAATCATAATTTATTTTCTCTATCATGCATTTCTGGTTGCAGGGATAAGGTTACAGAACTGGGATTGGGGTGGGGTGGTGGTTTTGTCAAGGGATTGTGATAGGGTAGTGGTTCAAGGAACTGAGATAAGGGGGTGGTTCAAGGGATTGGATGTCAAGAGAATATTATGGAGGTGTTTCAAGTGATGATAGTGGTGGTTCAAGGGATTATGGTGAGGTTGGTTCAAAAGATTATCATTGAGGTGGTTCAAGGAATTATGATGGAGGTACTTCGAGGTGTTTTCAAGATATTTTAATGGAGATGGTTCAAGGGATTATAATGGATATGGTTCAAGGGAATATGATAGATATGGCTCAAGGGATTATGATGGAGGTGATTCAAGGGATTTTGATAGAGATGGTTCAAGGGATTATGATGATGGTTCAAGGAATTATGATAGAGATGGTTCAAGAGATTATAATGGGGGTGGTTCAAGGGATTATGATGGAAGTGGTTCAAGGGCTTATGATGAGGATGGTTCAAAGGTTTATGGTGAGGGTGGGTCAAAAGAATATAATTGAGGTAGTTCAAGGGATTATGATGGAGGTATTTCAAGGAATTATGATTGAGATAGTTCAAGGGGAATGGATAGAAGCACTTCAAGGGGTTGTAATGTTTGATATCTTAATGGCCAAACTTAACAAATAGACAGGCTTAACATTCTGTGGTATCAATTACGAAAAACACCCATTTCAAAATAAGTGATATTCTGTAATATGTCATGCTGCGATCAAGAACATTAATAAAGTCAATGTTGCAGAAACATGAAAGCTGTAAAGTTGAAAGATCCCGTGAAATGCTAAAAGGCAAAAGTTATTCATTCTCAATTCGGAAGGAAGCTGGGAGCTGGCTGCGATTGAATCACAAATCTTTGTTTGCTAAGCGCACATGTCTGTTAGCAATTTGGAGACATGTGCTTTATTTATCATCTAATTGATTGTCTCACACCAGAACTTGAACAACAAAATCCAGGAATAAAAAAGTTCTAGCCGTGATAGCGCCACTGTTAAAGGACATGGAAAGCATAAATTGCATGGAACCTGAAGCATATTGATGATCTTAGCAGACTACCCGAGCAGTTCGCAAATTTATGACGGGCAAATCTTGCAAATTTACGCAAAAACAGTTTGACATTTTTAGGACATGTTTTCTTTTTTTCGTATAAGTTTGTACACAGTCCTGTCTCTCTGGAATGGACAGCAGACATGGAGAGCGACGTCTATGAGACAAACACATGGCCGCCGGATCTTCTGCCGATTCCTCCTAGTACAAGTCCGTATAAAAACAAGGTCTTCATGTCAAATTTGAAAACACTATAGCAACTCTAGACTCTGGGCTTCTTTCTAAAAACTGGGCTTCTTTCTAAAAAAAATGTTATAGCATTATTCTGCATAATAAAATGTTTTAACTCTCTGTAAAGGATCTGGAACAAACTGCCGAAAAATTGGGAAATGTGCATATTTTTTTTTAAATAATTAAAAAACATGCTATTAAATTTTATAAGTTTGGCATGAAATTGATTTACGTAAAGAGTTTCTGTTCAGTGGCTATTAACATAATGAAAGCAATTTTTCATATAAAGTAATGTAATGTTAAATTTTCCATGTCATCGTTGCATTGTGTGTATTTTCGATGTTAAGGACATTTAGTCTGTATTAGTCATCACTATGACTAATGTCATACGTACCATAAGACGATGACAGGCTATGTAAGTGTATATGTCAGTAGGGCTTGTCTATGTCATTATATGTACATTAATAGAGATGTAGGTATATACTAGTACAAGTACAAGTTTAATTTTCTTCAATAAATGTTATCAATCTAATTAAAATCAGATGTACAACCTAGTATATTGCCCATGTGAATTTAATTCAATTTAAAGTTGTATATTGCATTTGGTAGATTATTTCATATTCTTGCATCGTCTTTGGAAGCATTCTGAATTCATTAACTACCACCTCTTGTGTGTCCCTATTTGAATAAGCTCACATGAATGACAGTGCTTTGAAACAAAAAATTCATCCATCTTTATCACATTTATTTATCACTGGTAATTGTAGAAAATGGCACATGAGTATTTCTACCAAAT
The DNA here is from genome assembly GCA_032361325.1 of Lepetodrilus fucensis. Classification (NCBI taxonomy): domain Eukaryota; kingdom Metazoa; phylum Mollusca; class Gastropoda; order Lepetellida; family Lepetodrilidae; genus Lepetodrilus; species Lepetodrilus fucensis. Next base: position 7,142 of record JAUTBV010104192.1, on the reverse strand, counting down.
ACAGCAAATATGTATAAAAGAAAGAAAAATTGTTTCGCTATATTAATGTAAAATATTAATTTCAATAAATATTAAAATTTAAATGTTAAATAAATATTATGTTGACAGTGAACTGCTGTATAGAAACTGTAGGCCAATTGTGACTCTGTATGCATTATTTCCTGGTCAACCAATGCATGATGTTACTTATTCAACGTGTAAAAGCTTGGATGATAACACCAATCCTTTGTCAATCGGAGATAGCTGCTGACTGTTTTGTTCAGCTTGGAGGCCATCTGATAACACCTTTACTCTCGGAGTTCAGTCTACACTTCCATTAAATACATCCCTATGTTAATTTAACACTGGACTGATGACATTATGAAGTCCACTTGCACCAATTGCAATTATTGTACTCCATTCTGCAAGCTTTTTACATGTAATTAGCATTGAGAACAACAACAAAAATGGTGAACATGACTCCAATGGAATTGAACAAGTTTATATTCATTGTTCAAAAGATCTGTCAGTTGTGAGAGGAATAAAGGCGTAACGGCTAAGCTCTGTTTGTGCAACTGGATGCTCCAGGCCTATATCTATCTAGACCAAAGCCCAGCACAAATTGGTGTAGGTTTATGTGTTAATTCCATCATTAAGAAACCCCCTACCATTCATCTGACCAAATCCAAATGACTTCCGACAGGCATAGGTCATGTTAGGCCGGCTAACCTACAGACCCAGATGACTATTAAGGACACCAGCTGGACACGAGATGGACACAAAATGACCATTATTGTTGTCACCTTGCATCATGGCCATTCTTCCGCTTGTCTGATCACGGTGTGCGATCCTTTCACCAGATAATGTAAATGGGTCGTGGTCTTGGATGGAGTATATGGTTTGATACGGAGGGATTCATTGTTTGCAGCTGGACCTAGATACTAGGGCAGTGCTGCCTGAGGCTGCATATATATTGTGTGAGGTTGATCTTGTAGATAGAAGAAACAGGGTAGTTAACAAAGCAAACAGGGTACAATTTTCTCACTAGTAATTTTAATAAGTTTTTTTTCAATATGTAGCCATGATAGGATGCACTGTATGTACCCTGGCAATTGCAGTTATCATCATTGGTTTGTCAGTACCAGCCGGTGCTTGCAGGTTTACTGCAACATTCAGCGCTACAGATGGTGTGGGTTTCCTCAAGCCATGATATTAGTGAAATAATTTTGAATGCCGAAAAAATCCAAAATTAATAAATAAAATAAAAAAGGTTTTTAATATCATTATGTGATTAATCAATATAATGGGGATTTAGAGTTACCTTACATGATACATTTCAGATAACTTTCAGCAAATTCTGTTTGGTTTCATCCATGTAATTTGTTGTAAATAAATGCAGATGAATGGAAAAGAAAGTTTCCAAATTAAGAAATAAAATATAAATGGTTTTTAACATCAGTATGAATCAATACAATGGGGATTTAGATTTACTTTGTATGATACATTTCAGATAACTGTCAGCAAATTCTGTTTGGCTTCATCCATGTCATTTGTTGTGAATTAATACAGAATTGGAAACCACACCCTGATTATCTATCAAGGTATTTGCATTCTAGGCATGTATCTATGTAAAACTTTTATTTCAAACTATACAAGCCATCAAATATTTAAATAATCTAATCAATACTTATACATCCTTTATAATTTATAATCTAATCCATACTTATTTCACTAGTGAGAACAATTTTGGTAATAATTTAATATTTTTTATTTGTAATTGTTCTCCCATTGTTCTAAAAATCCAAGAATTCATGCATAGATGTGGAAGTAAGAAAATAATATAGTAAATATAAATTTCAAATTTTTATCCTACATGACGAATAGGATAAAATACAATTTTATTTCGTCATCCATTTATTTTCATCTGTATCTTTGGTTTTTTTAGGCATACATCTTTTAAGGATATATTTAATTAATTTCCAATGCAGTGAATTCTGAGTAGTGTGTTTACTATGTAACATTTAATGATGAGAATGATTTGTAAACTAGTTCCAGGGATAATGGTAACATCACTGCCATGTTATTTACAACTCTTGAGGGTATTGCTTTACTATATCCTATTGACAGAATATTCAGCCCAACATCGTTGTTTTAATCAGCGTTTTGTGGGATCTGATTACATCAGGCAAGTCCAACTCCATTGGCTACGATTGCGAAGAGTGACAGCCAGATTACTCCCCAAATCCATCACGACCTTTACATGGAATCTGCTATATATCTGTTACGTGAAGAAATTTGAGTTATCTCACCTTTGGCGACTTCTTCCGATAGGGAGGGTCTATGCGATATATTTTGGAATTCTGTTGCAGAAATCGATACGTTCATTTCCTGTTTAAAGATATATATCAGTGTAAGAGTTGCTCAGTTAATCTTTCGAGGTTAAACATTAATTCAAACAGGCTATATATTACAAAATAATTTATTGAAATTATCTGTGGGTGTTTCTGAACAAAATTAAGTGATTTTTATTCAAGTAAGTTGATATATGTGGCTATGTGAAAAATAGATATAAACATTCTGTTCTGTTCATCCAACATGTCCAATAGATACAACATTTGTAATTGTTATAAGTCTTGCTTGGAAAGGTGAAACTAATTTCATAACAAATGAAACACTTGATGTATATTTCTTTCATTTGTTGCACTTTAAGTCAAAATGTGATGGAGCTGTTATTAACCCTCTTCCTGCTGAAGGCACTTGGAGATGCCCAATCCAGCAGGGAGAGGGTTAAACCACCTGGCCTTGAATCTAGCAGTTCTCAAACCTTGCAGTTACCTTGCAGTTACCTTGCAGTTACCTTGCAGTTACCTTGCAGTTACCTTGCTCATCACTAGATCATAAGTTTCACAAACCACTTAAAGAAATAAACAACTTGATGGCATGAAACTATTGCTCGCTAAGTGAAACTTTTCAAAACAAGTGTTCTGTTGACACACATATACCTTATTATCGTACTTTTGGTACACCACATGACCTTCCACTAAAAAACCTGAGGTTTCCTATCTCGAATTTGCACCTTTTTCACAAATCCTACACGTTGTTACAACAGGATACGTAAGAAACTTTTTTTTTCGCCAACACTGGATGTTTTGGTTCATCTGTGGTTAATGTCAGACTCAACAGATTGACACTTCGGGTATTTTTAGGTTGTAAAAGTGACTTGTGTAAGTGTTGGAACAACCGAGAATTACTGTTCCCTGTCATCAATCTGTCCAGGTCTTAGTGGTGCCTTGTGTTGCCACCTCTGCTTCCAACCTTGTCAAGCTTCCAACTATAACAGTCTCTGTACATGCACCGGCTGCCGAAGGTAGTAGCATGAGTCTGGCGAAGATAGAATTATTGCCTTCCCTTTGACTTGAAGCCAGACTAGTGTGTGCTATTTTGTCCAATCACAAACTCTGGTCATTTTACTGCACAACTTATTTAACCATCTACATCCTGGAGGCAACCACAAATTACCCTAAAGAGCTGTACCTGTGCATATTCCAGCAGGGAGAGTGTTAATTAAATGGGAATTAATCTGTCTGAAGATTACATATGTCAGAAACATGGATGAGTCTATTTAGATTGAAAATGTTTCTGGAATATCGGCAGACACTTGTACCATGATCCACATCATTTGAAGTCATTGTTGCCAGATGCTGAGAGTTATTCAACCTTGGAATATGGCTGATATTTGTTGTTGGTGTCCTAGGGGGCCTATTCTCGAAACATTCTTATGAACTTCTTAACCTAAGAACAGTTTGTAGCCATATACTATAAGAATCATTAATATTGTTGTATAATCGTGACAGTGTTTCAAGAATAGGCCCCCTGGTTTTTAAATTTTGACTGGTTAAATTACCCGGGACATCAACCATCTGGATGCATCTATTGACTTAACATTACTGATGTAATTAATATGGTCTTCCTGCAGATATTGGTCATCGCAAATGGGTGAAAGATTCCCGCACCAATGTTAAACATATTCACTCTCACTCCTGGAGATATTGGTGTTTACAGTATCTTCATTTCACTAGGCAGCTTCATTAAATAGGACAGAACTTGATAGACATGGCTTAATATGTAGGAAGTAGAAAGAATTCAATATACAGGATTGCGCAGGCTTGATAGATTAGAAGGAGAAGTCTTTAGATCTAGGACTTTGGAGATAGAACTCAACAGATAGATCACAGCCACTCTTGTTTTCAATGTATGTTTTCATTAGATGCTTGATTTTCAACCTGAGACCTGCTGTATTAGTTCCATGCCAGCAGTCGTTTGTCCCGTCCCCAGACAAATCACACACTAAAACGATCTGATTCCTGACAGGTGATATATTGTCTTAGCTGATTTAAAAATATTGTTCGCTATCTGTAGACTAATCATACACTGAAACGATGCGACTACTGACAAGTGATATATTGTCTTAGCTGATTTTCCTGTGGTAATGTTAGAAGCTTGTAGTAAATGTGTCCTATTTATAGGGGTTCCAGTACATGAGCTTTCTGCTGCATATCTCTCATTCTTTAAGTAACAAACAGGTCTTCAAACTCTCTCGGTTTCCTATCCTTTTCTCCACCCTCTGCATTCTCCAAATAAACACCAACCTTGTTGTTTTTATAACAAAATTTCAATGGGAAATAAAGTATCCAATTTGCTATTTGTTTTCAACACACCTTGAAAATTCTTCAGGTAAAAGACTACCAGTTGACGAGGGTTCAATTTGCAGTGAACAAGAAAAATAGAGGTGATAGGTTTAACAGGTCGCAGTGCTGTTGATGTGAAGCCCTTGCCGAAAGAAACACATCATTAGCGCTGGCATAATTGCCACAGTAGAAGTGAGGCCGACAATTAGCCAATGAAATGAACAAGCATGTCACGGTTCTGACTTCCCACAATGCGGTTCTGCTCCCGTTATGCGTTGTTGCAACCAATCCCTGGCGACTTCACGCTCGATTTCTTCATGTGGTGTTTGATTTGAAATTGAAAATGCAGGTACACCCTGTGAAATAATGAGGTAAATCAGGCAGTGAAGGAATGGCGGGACGTATACACAGCACAGTATGTTGTTGCACTATGCACTATGCACTTCTTATTGCATCATGCAATGTATTCATCTTAGAACATGCTGAAATCATTATAAATGTGCTTAAATCATAGGGAACGCACGTCAAAGCCACAGGACTTTGCTATGTTCTGGAGACTTCCCTGGCAACAAACATTCTTGTTGTTTTCCAAAGCTTGAAATTTCCTTTCCAAACTTCCTGTCCATTTTCATTTTGCAATGTTGTTTATCTTTGTTGTCATGGAGACCATCGTCTCATATGCGTAACAACAGATTTTAAAAATTCTCTGAAAGTACAAATTCACCGTATTCACAAAGCTTGAAGTGTCTGGAATGTATTGTTTGAAAGTCTTTCTATGTTTACAAGTGGGAAAATAATTAAGATTCCTTGAAATCAAATAAAAATATGTTGTATGCCTTCCTTCTGTAAAGAAACTTGTTATATGTATAGTCATTGACTGCTATCATGCACACAACACTAGGGCTATCTGTGGTGGAGATATTTGCTGGACTTGGCTATATAAGTGACTGGCATCTTCCCTATATGAGATATTCCTGCAATGACATAAAGCAATAACTCAATCGACAAAACAATCGCTAAATGAATAGTTCATCATATAAGCTCTGAAGGAACTAGCAAGAATCTTCCGTTATTTATTGCAGGTCTATAGAGTTCTTTACAACAGATCACCTGCTGCTTGAAGCCTGCTTCAGAAAGACCCACCAATGGTGAACGTCAGGTTTCCATCCCATGCCAAGCATGCCATCACTAGGTAACTTTTCTAGAATGTTTATGAAGTAAAACAGTTATTATTTTGTTACTGATCTAATCTTATACTCAACAAAATTAATTAAGAACCATTAGCCTTTTTTGACATATACATTTAGCTTTACATTATTTTAAATGTTTTAAATTATTTGAACCCTCTGTTCAGGTACTTTTAAAGAACATACAGACACATTCTGAAGAAGAATGGCATCAGATCACTCGAGACGAGTTCCAAAATCTTCTCACCATCATATCTGCCAGTCGTTAATTTATTTTGTTGAATATATATGTGAGAGTGACATGACATGATTTAATATATCACAGTGGTTTCATCAGAGCAACTCATCTAAGCTGAACTTCAGAGAGAAGTTACCTGGTTGTAGTCCTGCTTGGTATGGTTTCTGAAATGTTGAAAGAATGTACGGTTGTTCCTTTTTACTAATTGCACCTTGCACTGACGTATGTGAGATTGATGATAGTCCTGGAGAACATCTTTACCTATGTGTAACACAAGGTAAGTGTTAAACAATTCTGTAAGTGATTAGTACTAGTGTTAAACATACATATTCCACTGCATGCACCAATCTGGGGGTAAGATTTCGGTGAGATGAATATCATTGGACTGCGCATGAGCTGCAAAGCGATGCCACAAAGCGATGCCACAAAGCGATGCCATGGCGCCGCAATGACAGCATTGTACAGAGTGTGACACTGGGAGGTATTATACTCCAATATTTTAAACATCTGTGCAAACATTTCAGCTATGTGAAGATCTGCTTTTGCTGAAAGACATGTCTATTTGTCTGATACAGTCGGACGTAATTATTATGGCAGCCTTCTGACAAGGAGAGGTCTTGTTTTAGCTCATACCTAACATTTATCTCATTATCTTAGTTTGTCCTGTTATCCTTAGGTACCATTTCTGTCATTATCCTTAGGTACCATTTATATCTGTATATCTGGCACCATTACTCTCATTATCTTAGGTACCATTTATCTGATTATCTTTGGTACCATTTTTCTTATTATCTCAGTATTATTGGTACCATTTCTCTCACTATCTTACGTGCCATATATATCAGTATCTTTGGTACCAATTCTCTGATTATCTTTGGTACCATTTCTTTGATTATACCATTTCTCATATTATCTTTGGTATCATTTCTCTCATTATCTTTGGTATCATTTATCTCAGTATCGTAGGTACCATATGCCTCATTATCTTAGGTACCATTTATCTAATTATCCTTGGTAACATGTATCTCACTATCTTTGGTATCATTTTTT
>JAUTBV010104181.1:0-15314 GCA_032361325.1 Lepetodrilus fucensis | reverse complement strand
AGAGGCAGACAGAGGAACATAAGAGAGAGAGAGAGAGAGAGAGAGGAGTGTGTGTGTGTGAGAGAGAGAGAGAGAGAGAGAGGGTGGGGGGGAATGATATATTGCTAAAATGTATACCAATTCATGATTATTAAATATAAATGGCTTGCTAAAAATGTGCATTGTATAATGTCATCTAATATCTAATAACAGTTTCTAATGAGGCATAAAGTCACAGTATGCCCTTCATCAAGTGACATTAAATCAGTGGAACAGCACTTGAAAAACGCATGACCGCAATTGGTCCTTTAAAGAAAACATGGCTTTTCAAATCAAGCTGAAATTTAGCTCCATCAAATATCAAGAAAGATGTTGATTCAGCTTTTCTATGGATGGCCAACAGTAATAGTCATGGATCAATATTCTCATATGCCCAATAAATCTCATTACTTCAGAATAAAAAATATATTTGCCAAGAGTGCTTTAGCATCACAATGTCCACATGCTGGTTTGATGCTTGAAGAGACCTCAACACCATGGCGCCTTCAAATTGGCATTTCTGTCAAACATGCTGCAGCTGTTCAGATTCCTCCACATAGTTGACATTTACTGTACATACCCATGGCTGTTTTCTTAACTATTCCTTCTCTTATATAAATAGTTAAAATGCCTCATAGGCATATTAGCCCTTCTATATATGGAGTATTAATGTCAACATGTTGTCATCTTCTGATCGGGTTATACCACTTTCATCTATTGAAATCAAATCCCACGTGTTACTAATGTGTGACAGATGTGTGAAATGATCTGTAATGAATGCAGTTATACCCTATGGAATGATAGTATATGTATATGCATGAGTGTAGGTATTGGTGGATTCATGACTAATGACATGGTCAATGGTTATGATGATGATGATGATGATTGATGATGATGATGATGATGATGATTGATTTATTGCTTAAAGGGACTCATACACACAGGGGATTTTACCTATGCCCATCTTTATTATTGGTCATATGTAGTTATATATGGTAATATTTGCAAGAATCTGCGCTTTCAGGGATGAAAATGCACGAAAACCCATCGAAATATGCTATTTCACTTGACAAATGTAAACAATTGTTTGTTTTGAAAAGTCCTTCTCCTCACAGGTTTTTCTGCATGGGTTGCACATGGTCAATGGTTATGATGATGATAATGATGATGTTGATTGATGATGATGATGATTGATTTGTTGCTTAAAGGGACTCATACACATAGGGGATTTTACCTATGCCCATCTTTATTATTGGTCATATGTAGTTATATATGGCAATATTTGCAAGAATCTGCGCTTTCATGGATGAAAATGCATGAAAACCCATCGAAATATGCTATTTCACTTGACAAATGTAAACAATTGTTTGTTTTGAAAAGTCCTTCTCATAACATGTTTTTCTGCATGGATTGCACGGGTTTCTCACACATGGCATACTCAACACAGGTTTCGCTGCACGGATTGCATAGGCTTCTCGCACATGGGGTAACTTGTATGATGTCACATGTCAACATTACAATGTCCTGTTAACCTAACAGGCTATGTAAATAAATAACTTAAATGAGCTTGTTTACCAATAGCAGGTCCTTTGGAAGGAATCAATCACACTATGTGGTGTAGGATCATCAGCTTTATAAGTTGTATGAGTCACTTTAAGGAATCTTTCAGCCATATGTGACAAGAGGAAGATGATGATGATGATGATGATGATGACAATAATAATAAGTAGATTAATATAGTGCAAGTGTTTCCTTGCATCAGGAAATGCTTGCAGTCTCGCAGAACTGGTTTGTTAATTATTAATTCTAAAAGGATAATGTAAATGGTGATACCAATGATGAGGATGCTACTCCCGATATTGATGTTGAGTTGAAGAAAATGATAGTGATAATGATGATCATGATCATTATCACTATCATAATCATCATGGAATCTGTCACACATATGCAATGATTAATATGGAATCTGTCACACATATGCAATGATTAATATTTAAACATTGACGACATGATGACAATGCTATTGATGATTATGAGAATGATGAAGATGAGGATGTTGGCGATGACAAAAATAACTGTACCAACAATGAATTCAACATTAATAAAGCCGCAACCATATTAACGCCTCGCGTGATACAAGACTCCATAATGTGTCTGTCCACAATGAGATGAGACTGTGAATCACTCTTTCAATTCAGACACCAAATTCAGGTCCCAGCGATAACTGTCCATTATCAACAGTGTGAAAATCAACCAATCAGACTCTAGACAGAACCTAGGCGAGTGATTGTCGATACCTAATTTAATTACCTGGTTATCTGCGATTGCAAGACACGCTCGCTTCTCCACCAGAGTGTCCATGCCTGTAATCCTGTCTCTTATCAACCACAGCATCATCTCACCATTTGGTTGACAAAATACAATGTGTCTATTTAACACAACTGCAGCCATACTATTGCCACATCTACGCCAATGTCCTTCTATACACTGAGGAGGCATAGAGATGTCCTGTGTGAAACCATGTAACCATAGCTCCAACCTGACCACTAGTGGTGTAGTCTATGCCAAGGGTAAGGTTAGAGTTACAAATGGAGTTGTGGTTTGAGTTTGAGGTTATCTCAGGGTTACACTATTTCATACAGAACAACCCTGGGTAAGTGAGTGAATATGGAGTTTTACGTGGCTGTTTCTCAAACCTCTCATGTCTATAAGAGACAACAATAGTGCTCTCGTAGCGATCTTTTGTACAAAGTGATCGGGTACTTACAAGAGTGCCATGGTCTTATAGTTGTAGCCGGGTGTGATATAAGATGCTCCTACTGGTCTCGGCCAGAGGGGTTACCCCTTTGGCTCATTCGGTAGAGCGTTGGACTCACAATCCAGCAACTCGGGTTCGAATCCCAGGGTGATCGGCATGATTCCCTGTTTCATAGTGGATACGAGATCTTCAAGAAACAATACCCAGATTATCGTTTCTCAAAGCTCTCATATCTACTAAGCGATAATAGTGTTCTCATAGCGATCTCTTGTACATGGTGATCGGGCACTTACACGAGTGCTATGGTCTCATAGCAGATACAAGATCTTCGAGTCCACAAGGACATCTCTAAGTGTAATGTAATGACAGATGATCAATAAACAAGTGTGTAGAATAAAATCACATCAATTGTACATGTCACTACAAGTCTCTTGTAATGTCGCAGAGGTAGTACCTGTAATTAATCCCTTCGTGAATGATTTGATCCACGTGATTAAACAACAAGATTTGATTGTACACCATTCCTGATCAATAATGTGACAATGCATACAAATTGAATAATGTCGGTGTCGGGAAGTAGTACACTTCTCATGACTGATTCATCCGAGATTACCGGGCAAGTAGCGATAGATGTTTGGGTACATGTTACTCAACTATTCTGAGTGTGAAGAAGTGGATCATCCTGTAGGCAGGGGATGTTCAATGGGAGGTGGCACGTCACAAATTGTTCATGTAATTACTAAGGTATTGCATACAAAGGGGTGCACATTATACATGGTAGCGGATAATACACTACGGTAGATTATTTTCTTTAAATAATAAAAAATAAAGTAATTAATACAATAAACTACATTATAAGTCATATTGGCAAAGATACAAATATATATTGTGCATAGATAATTTCTTTTAAATAATAATTTTTAAAAATAAATTAATAAAACATATGAACACATTATCAGCCATATTGAATCCAGAGTAAAATATACTTTCAAATATGGCTAACATTTCACGTCAGGTTTTATTTCTGCAAATAGTCCTAAGGTAATATAATTCTAAAGTAATCCAGTACTAAGGTTGTGCATGCAATATGTTGCAGTTGGTATTATTCTGTAACAGGGTGTGATTATTAGATACTCATACAGTGGTGCATTCAAATACACAAGCGCTGAGTAAGCCGCTTAGCTAAACTGGCTCCCTGTCCCATGTACAGGTCATACGACTCTTGAGACAGTAGCTAGTTTGGTAAGCTGCTTGCAAGTCTTTGAATGCACCCCTGGTCTTGGCCAGAGAGGTTACCCCTTTAGCTCAATTGGTAGAGTATTTGGCAGACAACTTGGGTTTGAATCCCAATATCAGCATGGTCCTCAGTTGCAATTATAGTGGCATAATCATTGTAGTAGGTAAAGGCATATACAACATTTTGTTCAGGACATTGTCGGCTAAAGAGTGATCTCTGCGAAATTTCAAGAACATATTAATTTCAAGATCGATAGTACAAGCATTGTAATAGTAGTGCAAGTATGATCAATGAAAAGGATGCTTGAATTCAATTTACCTCAATAGATGTGATGACACCTGTCAATCACACGGTTTTGACCATCAGCATCAGCAGAGGATGTCCATGTCATTGTTCACCTTGCACTGTACTAGATGGTCTGCAAAGAGATGTACATGTCATGGTATGATGAATGCGTACTGTACCAATAAAGGAATCACGAAAATTGGAAAAGTCGTATCAGCCAAGACCAATCAGAGACTAAGTACAATCCCAAGATGAGAATATCCATGTATGTACTGCACCTATTGAGATAAACAACATTTTCCGCTCTCATAACCTTGCATCTCAATTAAACTGCTTGAAGAAGATGGATGTGAATTTAAAACATATCTTCATGATAAAATCAATACCTCTGAGGAAATTTACAATTGCAAAAACGACACATGATTTATCAAAGTTAGTAATGGAGACCCCTTTTGATCTGACAAAGCAACATTTGCATGATGTTGAAACCGCCTCCTTTGCAGTTGATATGGTGTATAGGGAATTGACAAACGGAGGAATTTTACCAGAATATCTGTAGGGAATTCAGTTGGGGTATTGAACAAGGACTAGAACAGGTCTGCTGATAGGGGGAGGAGAAACCAGAGCAGCTAGATGTAGCACTAAAATCCATGGATCAATGTTATACATGAATCTATGGTGGGAAATGTGCAATGTTTCCACAGATAATGAATCATTATTCCTCATATGAATGTATATATTGTACCATGTTTATACAATGACAGATATGGATTTCCTGATCAAAGTAATTTCTTGTGATTCTTTTTCAGTATGTTAACAAATATATTTTCATACCATTTCACAATGTTTATTCCCATAGCCATATTGTATACAACATGTAGATTTTGTGATTAAATTACTTCTTGGTGAGTCAATAAACTGATTATTTGTCAGTATTTAAAAAAAATATATATATTCATACCATTTCACAATGTTTATTATTCATAAATATTAATAAATAAAATGTACAAATTATTTCAAGCACCAGCAATTTCTTTTTCAAATCATACAAATATTCATGTCATCCTCAACACACCATGAAGTCCGAGTTACATAAATAAAAACTAAAATGCATGTACTGCATAACTTTCCATACTAGTACAAGAATTATTTGTTTTGTGGATAGAGTAGATCACAAATAGTCATAAAACTCCCGCCTGACAGACCAACATTATGAAGCTGAGAGAGATGTCATAGTAGACCAGAGATCACAGTCTTCAATCATGAAGATATCAATGTAAGATTGCATCATTAACAACAAGTGGCAGCCACAGACTTGTGAAGCACTGAAATAGGAGTTTATCACACACAACTTTGATACATTCAATAATAACTGGAAATGCTCGAAGAGTGGTGTGTTTTTTTACATAGCAAAAATATATGTCGCTCCCTATAGGTACCATAAATTATCAAAAGCTATGGACTGACTGATGCATAGATTTTATTTCATTTCTTTTAAAATTTGTGTTTAGAGCCCCTTTCAAGATTTTTTCACTTATTATCTTTGATCATGGGTTGTCAGTTTAGGGCAGAAGGAGACCTGCAACATCTGTAGTGCTGAATGTTGCTGTAACCTGTGAGCACTGTCTGGCACTGCCAGAACTAGATCAGTAAAATAATAATTACCTTGACATAATAACAAATGTCCATTCTGTTTAAAAAGACTGTTATGTTCTATTAAATATCATATTTATATGATTGAATAACTTCAGTTATAAACCCAGAGCAATATTTCAAGGATTTCTTTTCAAAAGCCAATATAAATGAATTAGATGCTCATGGGATGTGCAAGATTGGCCATAATGGACTCCTTATGGTTTACTGATAGTTTACCTTGTCATTTGATAGCAACAGTTTAATACATCAAATATTTTGTTAAATATGTACATGATAGAGAAAAATACCCACAAGATTAAATAACAACTACTGGAATAATATCCATACAATCAATTGAAGTCCTATATGGGCTTCATATTTTCCTTAGATGATAAATAGGCTTTACATGCGCTGTGTATTTTGTAGTTTAGGGGGAGGGCGGTTTGGGGGTGGGGAGGCATGGGGAGTAGGGGGAAGGAGCCGTCATGTACAATTCACATCAATACACTGGCTTGCATATATCATATTCAAAAAAGAAACATGAGATGACTCTGTATATAAAAAATTATAAGCTTCAAGGATTTAATAATCCCATAGTGGGACAAGATCAGGCATCAATGTTAAACATAAAACATCCATTACGACGTACTTCATCCAGTCAGAGTATCACTTCCTCTCTGTATTATCACTCGCAGAGAGCTTTTATTCGGCATCACAACTCAATCACGAATGCAAACACATTTATTCAAAGCCATCATTACCGATATAATTTTGGCTCGGTCTCTTGACCTTTTGTTTAAAAAACGTGCAAATGTTTATCCCCCATTAACGAATGTCTCTTGAAGTGACTTCATTATTGCTGAATAACACTATTAACCCTCTCCCTTCTAAAGCCAACCAGAGATTCCCTAGAGAGTAGTGGCTGTGTCTAATCCAGTAGGGAGAGGGTTAACTACAGCCTTGTCACCCCTCAGTTTCTCAATTGCAGGAATTGATGGCGGCAATGGTAAATATGGAAAACGTTAATAACTATCTGAACGGTCATCACTATCTGAATGTTCATCATTATCTGAACGTTCATCACTATCTGAATGTTAATCACTATCTGAATGTTCATCACTATCTGAACATTCATAACTATCTGAATGTCCATCACTATCTGAACATTCATCACCATCTGAACATTCATCACTATCTGAACATTCATCACCATCTGAACATTCATCACTATCTGAATGTTCATCACCATCTGAACATTCATCACTATCTGAATGTTAATCACTATCTGAACATTCATCACTATCTGAACATTCATCACTATCTGAATGTTCATCACCATCTGAACATTCATCACTATCTGAATGTTCATCACTATCTGAACATTCATCACTATCTCAGAAGGCAGAGAGCATGATAGTAGCTGTGCAGCTATATACATACTTCCTGGTGAATAATTTACGACATACAACCAGGCTGTCTCCGGCACATTGATTCCTGGAAGTGATGATTGGCGCCACATTGCCATGATATATGTGTGTTCTTCCAGAGTGTGCAAGAACACATGACATTTAGCAGGAGACATAATATAAGCTGGAGATGGATGGTATTGGCAACAGATACAACACCATCATAATTAATCTGCTTGTATCTATTGTTTTTATATCTTATCAGTATGGAGCCATAGCTTATCATAGATTGGTATGTGTATGTAGATAACAAATTAAAGAATGAAAGTTTTGATATCAATACTGTTGAGAGTTGAATGTGAATCTAATGTAATAGGAAAACGTATGCAAATCTAAATTGAGATAACTCTTAGTTAATTTTCTTAGATTTGTCTACAGATTCACTTTCATCATGCCTCTATGTGGCATGGAGTTAATATGCCATACAGATCTTTATAATAATAATAATAATTAGTAGTAGTAGTAGTAGTGGTGGTGGTAGTAGTAGTAGTAGTAGTAGTAGTAGTAGTAGTAATATGTATTACAGATACTTAGCAAACATTTCCTGACATTTATAGAAACAATATATTAATGCCTACGTGGTAGAGACCAATCAATTGTTAATTCCATGCATGGTCAGAAGCATGTCAAACCAATATTTATTGCACTGTGGCAAATTGCAAATACTTCTCCATGTAGTTCAGATGATATTGCTAGTCATATTGTAAATGGCTGTGAAGACATTGGCACAAATGCCATGTCAAAAGCAATACTTATACCTAAGAATAGCAATAACTACTTTAAAAAAAAAAAATTGTATTGGGGTTTTAATAACTACCTGATCCAATATCTATACATCTGAACCAATAGGAGTACCTGATCCATTACAAGAGCCTTCTTTGAGCCCAAACCCATATCATTAATACATATATTACCTGGGGCAATACCGTATATCTATCACTAAGCCAATAGCAATATACATCTAGGTCCAATATGAGCCAACACCTACACAACAGAAAATATGTTTACTACTGACCTTCTTTCAGATATGAAACCTACCACATTCAGCACAGACCACAATAACATCCAGAGTTTACAAATAACTTTGCCACATCAACATGTATAGTACTGGTGAAGCATTGGACTGGTCAAGTCAATAAACAGAGAACACAGGATGCACATGCCGCAGTGCCACTAATGAAGTCAATAGATAATGGCACTTTCATACAACCACACCCAGCTGGATAGTCTGTGTTAAACCTTGTTCTCACCCAAATACTCCTATTCAAAATATCAGCCTAGAACAGATAAACAAGACTAGATTAATGGGGAACAGCCAATCAATATAATTTATGTTTAAACTATTTTCTTTCACCCTTTGAGAACATGGATAGTCTACTTGCTTGACATTATGTAAATGGTATATAACTGATCCAGTAGAAACAATGGTTTGAAGGATATTTATGAATTATTCCATCATGATAATGCTGTAAGAAGTTCCTACTGGTATTGGTCGGAGGGGTTACCAGTACCCTTTTTGGCTCAGTGGATAGAGTGTTGAACTCACAATCCAGCAACTGGGGTTCGAACCCCAGGATCTGCATAGTACTCATTTACAATAACAATGATAAGAACAATGGATGGGTATAAACCAAAGGATCAACTGTCATCAGACACTCAATAATTTGCTCACTATCATAAAAAGCATTCATACAAAAATTAACATGCCTGTGTATACAATGTATACAGTGGTACACTGTACGTTTAGGTCATCGTGACTTCGTGAGACTTCATAATTCCGAGATTGTTTATATTCATGTTCAGGTATGCTGCCTGTTAAGACCTCAAGAGGTTCAGACACATGACTTAAACCAACACCTGCTGTAATGATTTCATAGGAGATGCGGCACCAACGTACATTACTCATAGTGTCAGCCTGTTGCACTGCTCAACTGTAATGGGTCAGTCTATTGCACTGGTCAGTCTGTTGCATTGGGCAGTTTCAGTTGCCATCAGTACAGGTCATCAGAACAGGTCAGTGGGGTGAAAGGGTTAAATACTGGAACTAATTTTAGACAGGATTTAAGGTTTATAGGGACTACCGGCACCGCCAGAGTGGCTATGTATAAACATAGTTTACATCCACACAAGCCGGTGCTGTAGGAAGCTGTATACAGATGGTATCAACATTCCTCTCACTGGGCCAGCTGCCGGTCAACTGCAGGATCAGTCTACAGCCAGTTCCTGGAGGTCAAATCCTGCATTAAACTTGACTTTGCAACAAATCTCCATTATTTGATAGAGCCTGCATTCAAGGCACGTAGACCTATAGCCGCTGGTATATGATAAGTCTACCAAAGTTGTAATTGGATGTTGCTTCTGCGGAAAATGATTTAACCTACTCACTGCTGTGGGCATATCTATATGCCAAAATCACATACACAATGGAACAATTCAGCAGTGAGAAGGTGAAGCAGTAGGTATTTCCCTTAATTTAAAAAATATATATTTACATGTATTTATTTTTAATTGGTATTTAGAGTCACATAAAAATAAAATAATGTATAGCATAGGAAATGGAATTGCCAAACAAGATACAAAAACATATCCTCTAGATACCTTGATCCGCTCTATATATGAAATAGTTGAGGAATTTTGGAGGAAAAGGAAAAAAAAAGTATAATGGAAAATTATGCCTATTATTAAGCACACTAACTATACAAGGCACGACTGACAACAATGCTGATTATCTTGAGAATGTATCTCATAAACATGAAACGAAAGTCATTTCTGCTATATTAGCGGTACGCTGCCCAGGGGGTTCTCCTTTTGATGTTTCATTTTGGGAGAGGTTGGGGGGAGAGGGGAGGTATGCAACATGAATGTGGAAGATTAGTAAGTGTTGATATTTTCTACAATTTATTTGTGTATTTAGGGGAGGGATTTAGATACTGGGGGTTGGGAGTGTGTGTGTGTGTGTGCATGTGTGTGTGTGTGTGTGTGTATGTATGTGTGTGTGTGTGTGTGTGTGAGATGAAAGTGGAAGTAAAAGCAATACAATACCATTTAAGGGTTTGGTGAAATATCAACATTCCCTGACAAACAAGCAGTATCAGTATATACCCCTTAATCCATTGGCATTATGCGACATCCGAAGAATTACGTTCCTCAGCAATGCTACAGTAGTTTCACCACCAATTCTCATTATTAATTCCTATCTATTTCCTAATTGTCTGCTTACCTGTATCAAATTGAGTGTTATTATTTGCCTGTCCACTGATTATACTGATTACTCCTGACCACTGCAAATGTGTGGCAGGTATTGATCTCGAAGAGATCCTGGGCCAGTGGCTGCATGCTGCCAAACTGTAAGCCTCCCTAAGGTATACTATGACCATCTGTGAGTTCCAGCTGCTCTAACAGCATCAGAGAGGGACAGTGGTATGGGGTGTGATATGGTGTCCATATCCTGGTATTGACAAGACAGTATCACTTCATCAGTCCATTAGGACATCAAGGACATGCACTGCTGAGTAGCTAATTATCCGAATGTCATATACAGCATCCAGATTATGAGCGATTTTTTTTATATGAACTCAAGCTAAACTCAAGGTTTTTTTCACAAATCCTAATATAGAATTTGACGTTGAGCATGAAATTGTACACAAACCATTTTGTAACCTCTGTGACAGATCCATTTCCCTAGGGAAGGTTAGAACTCTGATCATGTTGATGTATATTGATAATTTGTTGGACAACACTAGCCATTAATTAGATAACCGGCTTATTCATATACTGTAACTATAATAATATTAATATCCTTCTGGTCCCTGTTAAAAAAAAGTCATCATATCTATTTCTGAGTCATATTGTTTTTAAATCATCAGGAATAAAATGTCCCTTCATGAGTTCATATTATCTCATTATAAACTACCTTTATTGGTGTCTAAAATCTAAATGATATCCTAACAACCAGTTACAACATATGTGTGAAACAGGAATCAGTTAGCTATAGTATACTAGTCACCTCCAACTCTCAGTTTTGCAAAGCGCTAATGAAGCTATTTAATGTCTTTATATTATGCCTGCTGCTGTTTATTAGCACACTCTACATGAAGTCTATAGTAAGAATAACACCTTAGCTTACAATAAATAGTTACTCTGAAGTTCAGTGTCCAACAGCGCACAGATCTCAATATGTCTCCAAGAGAAGAACCTTTTCTCAGAACAAATTCAGACCATATTCAAATGTAATAAACAGCAAGGAATATTACTGATAAGGTTGCTTTAAAACTTTCACTATGTACCTACATTATTGTGCCAGCCAGTTAAATCATTTCAATACATCCATAACTTTGCATATGCCTCAGCCATAAGCGTAGCATGGGACCAGACAACAGATGATGTGTGTGTGTGTGTTTATGTGTGTGTGTGTGTGTGTGTGTGTGTGTGTGTTGTGTGTGTGTGTGTATGTATTATATTTCCCCTGGTATGTTTGTAACCCAAGCTGTCTCCACAGATAATTGTCTGAACTTCTCAGACAATGACGTAGACTTCGCTGCACAATCATTGAAATGTGCAATCTGTCGACAATATTATATGGATTAGCTCAAGATACAGAATTATATGATAACTTAATTAGCATATTTAGATTTGTGGCTAAATTCGATTAAAACAAATAATAAGAAATTAATTACAATGCTGATGTAATTATTTGAGAAATCTGAGTATGAAAAATATATGATACTGTGGTATAATGATAATAATGGCTAATATATACATGCAACTTAGTTTGAACATTGTGCATGCATGTAATCCTGAGTTAGTATATTTCAGAAACTTGAATAGGAGATGTATAATATGACCAATGGAGCATACAAATTGCACACAGACAGTGTAGTTAACCAATTAATATGAACAAATGTTGTAATCATGGCTGGCTACTAATTATTCCTTAACCTTCTCCATGCTGAAGGCAACATAAGATGCCCTAAAGAGCCATGCTAATCCACCAGGGAGAGGGTTAAAGCTGCAAGGTGACAGATGTGCCATAAGTAACTACATTCCAAAGAAAGTTTGGCCCAATCTGAAACTTGAGGATAAGTTTGTACTCAAAAACATTTCGTAACCTTGGGGCTAGAAGACTTAACAAATATATCGTAAATATAAAACATTCTTCATGAACAGTATCCAAAAACAACTGCAAAAGGTTATAGATTCCTCAAATGCATGTATATACACACATATAGCTTTAGGTGTTTTGATATATTCTATCCACAAGTAATTAATATCTATCACAGCTGTCGCTGAAATCTATCCTTAAACAAAACAGTCCTCAATGTGACTTACAAATAAAGCAAACAAATAAGGAAATGGAGTATACAATATATGTAGCAACATTCTCTGTCTAATTCCTAACATATGTACAGACCCATTCTATGTGAACCATTTCCAAGACATTGGCGCCCGACACTGGGGGTAAATAACTCAATTAGTTCAAGCGTCTTGGTTTCATGGTTTAATGCTGCAATATCACTGTCAGTATCCTAAACAGGTATCTCTTTAAACCTACCAAAATACATGGAATCTAGGGTACCAAGTGGAGTAAGATATATAGTCTATTAGTAAATTAATACTTTTTTCATTATTTCTTACACCAGTTTACTCAAAATCAATCCTCTCCTATACAAAATGGTATAATTCTAAACTACAATCTGGCACTTGTAGTCTATGTAGTATGACTAATAGGATTGGAGTTGGGGGTTTACTAGTACCGTACCTGTATATATTTGCACTGTTTCTTACATACAGGATAGCACTGATGTGTAGACAGATTTGCAGAACATTGTAAACCAAGTTGGTTTTGCATGGGAAGGAGTGATAACTTTTTAACAAGTGTTAAATGATAGAGCAGGATCACTTTTGGAAAATAATATATTATTACAAATGGTTGGGAGTATAATCTATATTATCAGAGCTGGGAATGGTTCTCATAGAATCCCTGTTGGCTTTTGCACCAATCCTTATTGTTTTTATGTCCAATAAAATATTCTTATGCATGTCTGAAGTTGGTCTATTCATCGTGTTCATTATCAGGACCTGGTCACATCTGATTATCCAAGTTATATGAGTGTATGCCAAGATTTCAGGACAATGATGCCATTGTTTGGCTGAAGAACCGAGTGGTTGAATGTTCCATCAGGGATTTCATAAAACTCAATACACAACATTGACTTATAGAAAGCATGTTTCTATGGTGTGTTTTTTTGTGTTTGTTTATTATTTATATAAACATTTGGGTTTAGAGCGGCTGTCAACATTCTTTCAGTTATAATTATATCATGGCTTGTCAGTTTAGGGCAAGAGCAAACCAACAACATGTTGCAGTAAACCTACAAGCAATTTGCTAGTACTGATAGACCAAAGATGTGTTTCTGTAATAATAACAACAATACTATTAATAATAATAATAATAATAATAATAATAATAAAAAATATTATAATAATAATAATAATAATAATAATAAATATAATAATAATAATAAATATAATAATAAATATAATAATAAATATAATATAATGCAGAAGGTGCATGGTCAAAGTGCTTTTATTATCCCAGTCACTGTATCAATGTACACTCAGTATGCCTTCTCAACACCATGGGGAATATGCAGCAATTATGTCAAATGATTAACTACACAAAAAAGGCATTTAGAACGTATACTAGCAAGGACATAAATGAAAAAATAAAAAGTACAATGTATATGTAGTTCAATTTCTGTTAACTTGAGGTAAATTGAAAACAATTCCAATATGTGTAGCCATGTGTGATATAAGATATCTCTAGAGTCATACTGGTCGACCAGCAGGTTTACCCTTTTTCTTAAGTCAGTTAAGTGTTGAAATTCCAATCTGGCAACTCAAGTTTGAATCCCAGAATTGTCAGTAGACTTGTTCCATATGCACATAATATGATATTAATAATTTGACTTATAACTATATTTATATAATTAGCATGTACATAATTGGCCTTATGTATACCAAATTACAACCTCTATCTTCAATTACCGATATCAGAACATAACAATTGATAGTGAGGTATTAGGTATTGTCATATTAAAAATAATATATCAGAGAATCTTGACTATTAGTTTGAGCATTCATGCAACCACACAGTTTCACTGGGTCTGTAGTTTGTAAGGTGTTATATTTTACAGATATACTAACATGGCCTCTAGCCAAGCATGTAAAACCATAGCTATGATGTATAATAATTATAGTTCAGCCTATCAGATCTTCTGAACATTATAGCATTTATAGTGTGGAGCATATGAATCGCAACAAGGAAATTAATCAACATGTGTGTCTACGGGTGTGGATTTTGTCAATCATTTAATAGATCTATTATATATGTATAACAGTTTTAGTCAAGAAGCTGAGAAAATATACCATACATGCAGGTAAACTCGGCATCGAGCCAAAGTGAAGTCATCAAGACTTGAAGCTTTCTGTCAAAGTTAACCATGGCAGACTGACGTCACTTAATGATGACGCTGACACTAGTGGCAAACTGATGGAACAAACTGACATATCTGTAAATGGATGATATGGCTGATGAATATCATAGGTTCTTTTTCTGACTTCTTTTTAATGAATATCTTATTTTCTTTTAATTCTTTTAAAGGCATAACATCACAGATGTTTATTGTTGTTTTGGACTAATTCTTAGCTACAACTGCAAAATACATTCACTTGACATACATAATATCATGTTTGTACTTCCAAAAAGCTTTCCAGCACTGTTTGGTAGACCAATATCTAGTGCAACTCCCTGTAGTCTACTGATAGACAACCTGAACATGGTTGTATTGTTATTTCCTTCATTAAGTCAATGCAAGGGGACATAACTCAGTGGTATGACTTAAACATATAATAC
>JAUTBV010104180.1:0-32135 GCA_032361325.1 Lepetodrilus fucensis | reverse complement strand
TAGTTCACCAAGGCTTCATCACCTACAATGCCTAGATAAAATATGATTAAACAATGCTATGTTCATAATTTCACAAAGATGATCGAGACAATACCCGGAAGCAAATGTGAGATGAATAGTAGGAGAATCGTATATTCTGGCATCACAATATAACATTTAATGAGCAGCTGATGAGTTGTTCTGAATTTTAAAGCTTTTCCATTAAGAAGCATGTGACTTATCGATAGCTGTCTGTAGACGATGTCAGCATATATAGTGAAAAGAAAGTTAAGTAATATTGTCAAAATGTTTATATGCTAGTTATGCATGTCTAGTCATTGAAATAACTTTCTATTATTGGACTATTATCGAAGTGTTTTTACCTTGCACATTTGAAATAATTTAGTAATGAAAACTTGTTGCGTTGTCGGACTGAGAAAGGTGTGCGCATTATACATGAAAACTACACATTTTCCAGATGTTTCTCCCTTTAGAAAGGGTTGTGCATTATATAAGGTAGCCCATAATACACGAGAAAGTATGGTATACAAAATTAACATGAAAATGATGAAAAACAAAATCACCAAATAGGCCAGTCTTATGAATGAAAGGTTTTTAATTGATTGAATTATTTCTTAACACCGTATCATCACTATTTCACCAATACACAATAAACTCTAAGGCAACTGTACGTTCATCAAAACATGATGTATAAGCCGATACCTAGCTATCCGACAAATCCATACCCATGGCAATATTAACCCTTGCTGCCAAAAATGCCCGGCAGAACAGTGCTCATAATTAACCCTCTCCCTGCTTGATGACACTGATCTCTAGAACATTTCCGGTTGCCTCTAGCAATGAGAGGGTTAATCCACCCCCCCCAGAAGACGTTGTTTACTTCGCCCTTCAGGGTGCTCTTAGTGTGACATTTATCAGTTGAATATGAGCTAATCCACCGTTTATTTAATACAGCACCAAAATAGAAACTGCCGCAAGAAAAACACGGCCATTAGCAATTAAGGGACAAAGTATATATACATTAAAGATAAGATGTTATCTGGATGAAAGCCATTGTGAACAGTCTCATTATGACTGGAATGGCGTAACTCCCGAGGTAATCGTAACTTCAATCAGGGTACTTCTGAGGCGAAGGTTGAAATGAAGCTTGCCTTGGAGTTCTATATCATTGTATCTGGAGATCGGTGGCTGGGAGATCAAAAGCAACTTGACCCAGTACCATTCACGCAAAGACAGAACATCAAAGCTTTAAGACATACATCTTTTGAATGAAAATTAAAAGATGAATTTCTTGAATGGTCAGCAGAAAGCCTCTTGATAGCATGTACGTTCCATGCTGAGATATTTATATACAAACTTACTAGTGACACAATGACCACGTTACAAAGAATCAGGGATACCTTTGGTTTGAAGTAAGGAGCACTCCAGATCAATAAAGCTAGTTTAAAATACAATGTACCTTTGCATCGTACTCACAAACAATTTCATTGACATAAACAATGAACTGATAACAACATTTTGAAAGTGGAAGTTGTCAATAACCAACCCCTTTGTTTCTCCTAAATAGCAAATGACCAATAACATTCTTATAAATGGCCAGTGACCAACCCGTCTCTTTCTTCTAGAATGCCAATGCCTTCCTTTCTAGTCAATGGCCAATGACCAATACCTTTCCTTCTTATTAATGGCCAATGACCAATACCTTTCTATTCAATGGCCAATGACCAATACCTTTCTTTGTTATTAATGGCCAATGACCAATACCTTTCTATTCAATGTCCAATGACCAATACCTTTCTTTGTTATTAATGGCCAATGACCAATACCTTTCTAGTCAATGGCCAATGACCAATACCTTTCTAGTCAATGGCCAATGACCAATACCTTTCCTTCTTATTGATGGCAAGTCAATACCTTCCTTTCTGGTAGATGACCAATAAGCAATGACTTTTTGTCTTATTGGTGGACAACAACCAATACTTTCCTTTGTAACTGATGAACAAAGTACTGTGATACAAACGTCTTTGATTTAAACATATTTGTATTCAGCAAAGAATGAGAATTGGTAAACAAGCTGTACAGCTTATTTCAATATTACTCCTCCTACCATAATTTAATGTCTTTATGTACGGTGACTCAGCATTTTCAAAAGTACCATCAAGCCATGATGTCATGTTACAGAGTAATAATGTACACATCTCATGTCAGATTGTCGTTATAGTGAATCCTGGGCAAAAAGAGTGCCAACGTATTAACAAAGACGACCACTATAAATAGTCCTGCATTTCTATTTGCAATCTTTGAGTTAGAAGCAAAGTTTTGCAATAATATGCAACTCAAAATAACTTGAACCCTCTCCCTGCTGGATTACGCACAGTCACTGCTCTTTAGGGCATCTCCAGTTGCCTTCAGCATGGAGAGGGTTAATAAAACAAATTAGGAGTGAGTGAGTGAGTGATTGAATTATTGTTTTACGTTACAGTGGGAATCTGTCATCCATACGTGATGAATAATATTTAAGAATACTATAGATGGTTTAAAATGAAAAGCAGCATGAAAAAAAAGAAAATTGGGAGATCATGTTTTGACAGATACAGTGACAACAAGAATAAATATATTTCTGTCTAATTAATGTCTTAATGTGTTCATAGGTCTGCAATTAGACCAAGATGGTCTGCAATTAGACCAAGTTGGTCTAATGTACAGTAAAGGAACTGATCCTCAAAGTGCATCATGCTGTTATTCATCTCAGGACAGATCAAAATGACTGCTATACCATATATCATCAGAGAAACATGTTTGTTAATGACAGAAACATAATGAAATATGTTGTATTAATTCATTAGTTTGCATCTACATCTCTGACATTCCATTGTAATATATAATATGGGATTGTGACCATCCAACATGAACATCAGATTGTTATCGTCAGCTCTTGGTTAAATTACGTCAAACATGAGAAGGCACACCTTAGTCTATTTATTCTATTTTGATTATGTATTACGAATTTACTTTCGTGACCAAAAAAAATATTTATAAAATGGGGAATATTTCATTTTACTATTTGAATACATGCCAACAAAAATTAATTACAATTACATGAATTGAATTGTTATCAGTATGCTTACATTAAACCTATGGTAGACTCAATATCAATGTATTAATTGATTAATATTCATTGTTATTTTTTAAAAATTATATGGATATTCCTTGTGAGTAGAAGACACATTTGGATTGATTGCTCAATAAACGTCACTATATATAAGTATTCAAAAAAATAATTGCACAATAGGAAGGTTTGTAGTTTTGTGCTGTTCTCCACGATCATATTACGTACGATTTGCTCATAAAGAATTTCAAACCATCTCAACGTTACTTCACTTATACTCACGACTCAAGACAGAATACGCCTTTAAAAAGGACTTTCAAATTTAATAAAATTTCATGTCAGTTTCTGTAATTTACTTACCGTAATTACTTTCCAGTTTTCAGCACTTTTAGTTCTTCTGACTCTGAAAAACAACAACGTACGAATAATTAGTCGAGGTATAGTGTTGTTCCTGAAGAAGCTCCTGATGTTCTGTTCGGGATGGTCACATTTCACATATAATATGGATACTAGTGCTGTTATGTTTCTTATACTGCTTCAGTCGATAGTCTTTCAAAATTATAAACTATATAAATTTGTTTAGTGGTATGTAAGGATACCAGGGCTACTGTACTTTCCTGTGTATAATGCACACGTTTTATCCCCCAAAAGTTACCTCTAACACTGGGGTGCGTACAATATACGAGCACAAAATTCTAAAAAAGAAATCAAGACTTGATCGAAACAAAGTGTCCGCCATTTTGATTTTCAATTCTCTTCAAGCTGACAGACATTCAATGAATGCATTCACCTATTAGATTTTCACAATCAAGTTAATGTAGTGTGTTATTAGTTCACCAAGGCTTCATCACCTACAATGCCTAGATAAAATATGATTAAACAATGCTATGTTCATAATTTCACAAAAACGATCTAGACAATATTATACGGAAGCAAATGCAAGATGAATCGTATTCATTCAGAATCCGAGTATAACAAGATCAACCATGTTTTCCTAAATGTAATGAGCAGATGAGTTTGTTCCGGAATTTAAAGCATTTCCGTTGAGAAGCACGTGACACAATAGCTGACTGTAGATCATGTGAGCATACTATATATAGTGATAAGAAAGTTAGTAATGTTGTAAGATATTATATAAATGTGGAACTAGAGATGTGATTTTGCCAGGAAATTTGTTACAGTCGTCAGGCCAAGGAAGCAATTGATTTAAATGAAATGTTTGTATTTTGCCTGTAATGACATCTACCACCGTTCATCTCAACAGTTCATCTGGCTGTTCAGCGTGAGCACCCTGGGGCCCGTGACGTACGGGGGTAAAGCGTACCCTCAGTGGGCCATCATCTTTGGCTGGGCGCTGGGTGTCGTGTCTGTGCTACCCATCCCCATTATGATGGTCATACAGCTGTACAACGCCGAAGGGACGTTAATCGAGGTAGGTTTCCACACTCAGTGCTACAGTTGTTGAAGGAGTTTCTTCTGATGTAAACAGACTATACCTGTGATAAATGGAATAATCTGTAAAACTACTCCCAACACCAATTTTAAAAGTAAAATATAATTATGTAGGTGTTTATGCAATGTGTGGGTGGTAGAACGTTTGGACTTCGGAGCCATAGGTCCTGAGTTCACATCACA
This sequence comes from Lepetodrilus fucensis, assembly GCA_032361325.1. Lineage (NCBI taxonomy): Eukaryota > Metazoa > Mollusca > Gastropoda > Lepetellida > Lepetodrilidae > Lepetodrilus > Lepetodrilus fucensis. Next base: position 27,391 of record JAUTBV010104180.1, on the reverse strand, counting down.
TCCCGGGAGTCTGGCATCAATGTTCGCGAAAGTTACCTTTCTGACGCGATATTGATAGGATGCGCTGTCTGTAGAGTGGCAATGCAGTTATCATCCTTGGTCTGTCAGTACCGGTGCAATATTCAGCGCTATGGATATTGCGGGTTTCCTTCTGCCCCAAACTGACAAATCGTGATCTAAGTGAAAGAATCTTCAAAGCAACTCTTAAACCCTAATTCCAAAAACAAAACACAAAAAAATGCAATGCGTGTATTCATTACCATATGTTTTCTGTCAACAGCGATTCAAAAAACTGACAAAACCGTCCCCAGATTGGGGTCCAGCATTGGAAGAGAACCGCCAGCGGTACTACGCCTCCTTGGGTATCGACAACCCCCATTCCATCAAAACAGTCCCCCCGGAAGAGGAACGACACGGAGAAGATACTCCCGAGCAGTTCGCCTTGCTTCCCGAGAAAGCATGATAGGTGTGGATTGTCGTTGTCATGGATATGAGGGAACAAATCTTACCGTGGTGACTGTTGCCTTAACAACTATGGCTTTTATTTTTGCTTAACGAGTAAGCAGTTGGACGTTGGATTGTCAATGGCGACGCGATCAAGCTTGCGCTATTGCTGCTTGTATTTATTAGATTCTGAGTTGTCGCATATGAGAAATAATTTAGACGAGAGATTGAGCTGTGACCACCTCACAGTTGCGAAGAGGAGATTTCTTACAATATCCAACGTGGAGGTTAAGAATCAAATGTTACTATGACAACAAGAGCGTAGTCATATAGCGATGGCATATTTTATTGCTCGTTTTACCAACTGATTTCATTTCATTGCCATTTATTACTATGTTAATGTATTTGAGTGAATGAGATAAGGTTGTGTTTCAATTGCCTTACATAGACACAGCATATGTCGTAAACAGTGCGTTCCATTTAATACTATACACTGAAACGAATGTAAGTGAAATCGTAAATGGAAGAATGTGTTTGCATTTCCTTGTCAAAGACAATCCAGTACAGTTCAACAATGGTTTTTGTTCCGTACTTTTTTTTATCAGGGATGTAGTGTTGTCATAGAGTCCTAAAGTATTCATTACTTTGCATTTCTTCAAAATATGTTTAGAAGTCACATATATTTAATTTCTTTTTATATAATTATTGAAACTTGATTTAAAACATTTTCTTATTAAACTGTAAAATATTACTATTAATTTACTAATGAAATGGGGATATAGTTTGAACAGCATTACAGCAAGTTTTTACCCAATTTTCACTCTTTTACCCAATTGGTAAGCAAGTACACAAATTACCATTGCAGGTATACATATTCTGACTTTCATACAGTTATTGTATAGCTTGGATGAGAGAGAATATCACAATTGAATAATCATATGTTGTTTTTCAAAGTAAACTAAATGGATGGTTTGACATTCCTAATTGTGGATAATGTTATCGATCAAAAATATTTAGCATAAGGTAAATATATTGATTAATATAGGGAATATTAAATTAAGTGACTATGTAACACATTTGAGTATTTACCATAATCATAATATGGTTTTGAATAAAAAATAAAATATTTTAAATTTATAATTCCAAACAATTCATGATGAAAAATGTGTTTATAGCTGTTTTATATCTATAAAACTGTTGGCTTGTTAATATTAATGGGTATGGGGAAATTTATAACATTTTCTACAAGTTATTAAATTGTTGTTGTGTTTTACCCCCATTAATTATTTGGTCATGAACATGTGTTAAGTATACATTCAGAATGTTTGTTGTCAATTGTTTTTGATTTTCTGGAAATTGTCAAACCATGGCCAAAGAATGGTAACTGCTTCATACTTGGTGTATACATATTCCTGTTTGAATGTGACATTTTATGAATGCTTCAATTTCCGTGAGGTCCCATTGCAATCTCATGAAAATCATTTCTGTGTTATTACTCTTGACATACTGCAGTGATGTAATCGCTAGTTGCAATCTGACATAAAGGCTCTATATAATACAATTAGATGCTGTCAATGGTTAACCTGATACGAGTATAATAGCAGTTTTGTCAGATTGGTAATAGCGCCTACCCTAATGATTCGAACGCTCTAATAATTCAAACACCTAAATTAATCCCCGACCTTAAGATACGAACATGACCAATTATTTTAAATCATAATGTTCTAATTAATTTTAAAAAATAATTTTGTCAAGACTATTTAAAACGTGTTTTTTAGAAAATACATTAATTTATATGAACACCGATTGTTTTAAATTTTTGTATTTTTCTAATAATTTGAACTGGCTACAAATCTAATGACTTTTTCCTGTTTGCATTTTTAGGGCAATTACGGTACATCCAGAGTAGAACTTGAATATGATCTCAATGAGATTGCATCACATTGTTACAGGCTTCCATTGTTATACAAAATGTGTGCAACTTTTGGTTATGAATGTGCTTACTCCAGGTGTATACATGTCTATTTACAAATCAATATTGTGTCTAAATTGAAATCACAGCTAGAGCCAAAGTTGTTCTCAATATGGTGCCATATAATTATCAGAATTCCTTAAATGATTCTGAGTTTATTTACAAGTTTTTATGCATTTATGACAATCTTTTGGATACTTTTGAGAATTTGATTTATGAAACTTGTATTGAAAAATATGTATTCTAACCAAAGATGGGTGGTTGTTTATGTCTGTGGTTCAATATTAATTACTGCAAGATACGATTGGTGTTTAATGTGGCTGCTCTAATACCATGTTCCTGATGCTATCGTATACATATCCTCAGTAAGCTTTCGTGGTGGACATTTGAACTCTTTCTGGATCATCAAATTACCAAAGCTACCAATGTTGTTATGTTATACGATACTTTCCAGAACATGACCCCTGAATGATGTATATTTTCTATATCTTGTCGGTATGACATGAGAACTTCCTTATACCTTAAAGGCATCCTATCACAGGTTATGTTGTTGTTTTTGGACCAAATTGTAGTTTAAAATGCACACTGGTACCAATAAAGCTATATTGTATCTAATTCATAAATATTAAAATATTTATAACTAGTGAGACATGTGGAATAATTAATTGGATGTATAAAGTACTTGTGTAGTCAAAACAAATGTATATATTTTCAGATAAAACTTCGCTAGACCACTATGTAGGTCTACGATCTGTGATAGTATGCGTTTAAAAGTTGAAAATGAATACATTTAATATTCCATTAAATAACAAGTTTGTGTCTGAAAATTATTTTAAAAGTCATTTTGTCTTTTGAACATGTTATGACAGATTTGAATTGCCTGATATCTTAATACATGTGGTCCAGTTCAGTGATATATGTTGTGAGATAGTGTGGGCTATTGATGGATGCTTATATACATTGTAAATCTTTTCCATAAATCATTTCATCATCATCATATTCTGTATTATTACTAGAATAGATCATCATTTCCTAACTACATTGTTCTGTCTTCATTTATCCACCATTACTTCACTAGTTCTAATAGTTGAGCGGCTTGGTTCAATTAATGTTCACTTCCGGCAGGAAAGATGACCTACTGGCAGGAAAGATGACCTACCGGTACTATAGGTAGAGATCAGTCATGATGCAGGCATTTTGAGGAATGCTCTCTTGCTTTTTTCTGCCAAAATTAGACAAAATTACATCAATAGAAAATAATTCGCCAAAGGGAAAAAAATGCTGAGTTAACTCTCTCTATGCTGAAGGCAATGCCTCGGAGCAGTGAATGTGCCTTGTCCAGTATGGAGAGAGTTAATCTGATTCAAGCTCTACTGGTTATCTCCAGGAGATAAGGGGTTAAAGAGTGAGTGGTGACTTTGACCGTATTTTGTACAAGAAAATAATTAAACAAAACCATTTTATATGATTGATCATTCAGGATGTTTATTATATATATAAATAAACACTACTATATTTACATTCTGATGACAAAATTAACATTCAGTAGCAGATTCTACAAATGCAGAATAAAGATGTATCTGTAATACCGTCAACATACGGTACTATAAATAAAAAGTTCAATCATTACATGATACTTATACAAATTGTTCTCTTTACAATATTGCATACAAATGGTGCACCAGACTATGATATGCTCTTAAACCTGCTGTACATATCTCAAATGTGGCTGTACAGATATCAAATGTTGCTGTACAAATAGTTAACATCACTATACATGTGAAATATGGCTGTGCAGATCTCAAATATGACTGTACACATTTCAAATATGGCTGTACATATCTCGAATATAGCTGTACATATTTCAAATTTGACTACACATCTTACATATGACTGTACAGATTTAAAATGTGGCTCTACACATCTCAAATGTGGCTGTACACATCTCAGATGTGGCTGTATACATCTTTAACATGACTACAAAGTTTACACATGGCTGTATAGATCTCAAATTGACTGTACAATTGTGAGTATACATACATTAGTATTGCACAAGTATGATAACAAATATCACAGCATAGATAAATTGATAAATAGAATTGATAAATGTACAAAAAGAACATTAAGACGCAAGTCAGTGCATATTTTAAATGCTTTTCAATAAACAATGAATTCATAACAATGGATAATAATAACAATAGCCATATAAAAAAAGATTACCTAAAAATTGATCCATGTGTTAATAACTCGGATCGTTGTTAAAACTCTAAAATATAATTCAACAAAACACCAGGTAGAGGGGGAAACAGGAATGTTCCATTTCTGAATAGTGGAAGCAAGTCTGTCGGTACACTCAGGAAATTTAATCTGAAAATAAACTACCGTACAATAACAAAAACAGTTAAAAAATAAACTAAAACTTAAATCCATAATGTATCATACTTCCTTGCAACTAGATCTAAAACATCCCCAAAACATTTTTCTCTCAAGTGTTTAATTCTGGAGAGAGAAAATTTACCTCAAACCTGTTTTACACCTTTCCTACACTATGAACTATCCATACAAGCCCCTTTTAAGCATATTTAATGTTTTATCCATTCAAATCCACATTGACACAAGCATACACATGTACGCACATGTGCACACACACACACGCCCACACACACACACACACACACACACACACACACAATCTACTCGCAATGTATTTTAAACACCACAAACTATCCTAGGTTTGACACTAAACACTGAGCAGTCCTTTGGTAGGAGTTTCATATGAATTAAACAAACAAAAATTTACTGTTCGTGATGGAGTTTGGCAAACAGTTAACCCATTGCCTGTTGGATTTATTGTATTGATGTATTGATCGCCTCCACAATGCGAAAGTGTTAACCCTCTGCCTGCTGGATTAGGCAAAATTACTGCCCATAAGGGCATCTCTGGTTGCTTCTGTAGGGAGAGGGTTAATGAATGCAGAGTCCAACATAGCAGCAAATAAGTGGATTTGACACATGGAATCACTTCAATAAAATCACATCAAAACAGTAAATTGGCAGCAAGTCAGGTTTTCAATTTTACACACAGTGCTGGAGAAAATCTTGGTTCACACCATTCACCAACATCTAGCATAGCTACCGTAGTTCTACTTTAACCTTCTAGTTGTTGTGGACTACACATTTAGTGATTAATCACAATTGCGGCACTGTATGGCATCCCCAGTTGCCAGAAGCTTGAATAGGGTTAACAGCATTTTCAATATAATTCTCCACGTATATCTATATAATATAGGTAATTATTTTCTGAGTATCATTTTGGTTTATGTGCAGTGTCTATCACATCCTGTGCAAGAATAAATTCACAAATCAACAATATTTATATATGTCTTCATAAGTATAAAACTTGGCTTTGTACAGATATGTATATTACAATAATATGTAGAAGGACACGCATCATATTGTTTAATCAAGTAAATCCACATGCACAACCATTCCTCGAGTCTGTAAGCTGTACATATGTATGTGTATATGCATATTTACAGCGACATGACAATCGTGTTAATTTTCTATATATATTACATGTCACATACTGTTCGTGATCAGAATCGTTTCATCCATCTTCAATCATGGATGCTTTACGACCTCCTGGAAAATAACTTTGAAGACTCAATGTTTGGGAATTTGCACTGCACTTTTAAAATTTTGTAACTTCCACTTCAATCACAGCAGGATTTCCATCGTCGCCGTCCTTCCAAGAAATCTTTGGCGATTCCTCGTCGAACGTGGGATGTTCGTCGTCGTCCACAGACGTCTGCGGAGAAGGAGAAGCAAGTGGAGTGGGGACCAAGTCCATGTTCTCCTGTAGCGACACGGATCGTTGTTTCGGAGTGCAGATTTCCACCTTCTCTGGCCAGGAGAGTCTCTGGCGCCGGTACGAGGATGTGGAGGAGGAAGTTCCGGGACGACGCGATCCAAACTGCCATGCCTTCCTCCGAACAAACAGGCCGTTACTTGTGCCTTCCCCTGGACTCTGAAACAGTTGTAATGACAAGAATGATAACATCAAAATGTCACCCCTCTGCATATTTAGCAAAAGTGTGAAGTGAAATATAGTAATAGGTTAAATAGAAAGAATTTTATTTCAGCTATCTATGAATTTGTAATTTTGGATTTGGTTGGGTACAAGTATTTCCTAATGTTATACCCAATTTGAGTGACCGCTATTAAAAAGCTTTTTTAGTAACAGTATCAAATAGGGGTTTGCAACCTGCCAGACTATATATACACAAGAACATAACATTCATCTTACTCCATTTCTGAGGTGTCTCTGTAGACAGCTGGCATCTGTCTGTGTGGCCGCGTCCTTCATCTCCACCTTGACCTTTGACCGTGGCACGATGATGATGTCATTCAATGCACTCTCACTGGAAGAACTTGGTTTTGAGGAAACAAGTCTTTCTATGGAACCTATGGAAATATGAAACATGTCTGTACAGATCAGTGCAAAGCATGCCTTTCTTTACCATAACTAAATAGAGAATCTCACCTGAGTTAGTTTTGATATTGTTGTTATCCTATGAGTTGATAAAAGTAATGTAAATAAGTGTAGGGTAACAACAATGTGATTCTATTAATTTTTATTTATCACCAAATATTATTCTTAAGTCATTTAAGAAGAAAAATATCACTTTAAAAGTTTGTACTGGCAAGTTAACAAAGAAGCTGATGTGCATTTGCACTGTGACCTCTCTATAATGGTGATGGTGAAAATATTGAAAATCAGTGGGACATGCAGAATTTGTAGCTTCTTGTCAAATATACTTGTGTACATAAATCAAATATAAAATACTTTCATGTAACAACTATGCAGCAATACATGAACATACTACAGCAATACAAGGACTACTCTACAAACCAGTGAACAGGATACTAAAAGGAATTATGTAAGTGCTATAAAATGTACAATTAGAGTTGAAATGCCACAAACTTATAGTAGAACAGGCTTCAATCAAAGAGAAGGGAGGGATTTCCTAAGAACTACTAACAGTACTGCGATACAACTGAAGAAATTACCCACCTGACGAGAGATTGCGCTGTGAGTTGCTGTAGGCATGGTGAGACTACCCACCTGATGACAGGGTGCACTAGCATGGTTTAGAGACTACCCACCTGATGACAGGGCGCACTAGCATGGTTTAGAGACTACCCACCAGATGACAGGGTGCACTAGCATGGTTTAGAGACTACCCACCTGATGACAGGGTGCACTAGCATGGTTTAAAGACTACCCACCTGATGACAGGGTGCACTAGCATGGTTTAGAGACTACCCACCTGATGACAGGATGCACTGTGGGTTGCTGTAAGCATGGTTTACCAGAGGTGCGTTCAGGAAACGATACTTTTTGCTACATAGCGCTACAATAGTCATTCAGCCAACACTGGTAGTACAGTAGTACAGTACTACGAAGTACTACTTTTTACTTCGGCTTTTGAGTCCATAGTGTTTGGTAGCAAATAGTAGGAAAATCCAAAGCATGAAGGAAATGGAATAGTAGTGTAAAGTATAAAATTGTAGTCTGTTTTGAACACACCTCTGATGAGAGGTTGAACTGCGTGTTTAGAGACTACCCACCTGATGAGAGATTGCACTGAGGGTTGCTGTAAGCATGGTTTAGAGACTACCCACCTAGTATAGCTGATGAGATTGCACTGAGACTACCCACCTGATGAGAGGTTGCACTGCGGGTTGCTGTAAGCATGGTTTAAGATGGCCTTCTGGCGCATGTCCATGGGTTTTTTGGCATGAGGTAGGTTTGGGGAGACGGGCAGGAGGCTAGCCTCGGACAGACTCGGGACACGCACACCAACCGTGGTGAACTCTATGTGATCTACAGGAAACACCAGTCAGGAACATAGTCATACTCCACGTCTACACTCCACTCCACACAGAAATAAACACCAAGCCCCCGTTTCACGATGGCCTCCTAATGTTATGATCCAGTTTATCACCTCCTAAGTTAGATGCCGGTTTAAGAAGGGATAAAACTTGTGAAACACTTGTTATGAAATGATACATTTTAAGACTGGTTTATTAGCTCCTAACTAGTTAGGACACCATCGTGAAATAGGGGCCTGTTCTACATATAAGCCAGGTAGCAGTTTTGAATACGCACAGCTTATGCATGTCAAAGGTGAAAGCACATGAACAACAACTCTCTGAGGCACTGTAGCACTAGTAATGCTTATTTACCATTTATTTTGTGTTACATGTTTGTTACAACCGCTGCAAAGTATTGTGGTGGTTGTTAAAAGCATTATGATAACATAATACTATACTAAAATGTTCTGTCACCTTTGACACTTGCATGCGTAATCTGCAAGTATTCTAAACTCCAAGCTGGCTTATTCAATCCATGAATTTTAGTCGATTTCTCTGATATAGTAATTCATGTATAATGTCAAGTTAAATATATTACAACCCTTGAATTTGTATCTTGAATTTGTTTTGACAGAATTTATTCTCTTTTATTGTTCATACTACACCTATCAAGTGCTATTACTGAAAATAATTTATCCAGTTACATGGCACTAGCAATATCACACAATACATACACAAAGAAGTCACAGTCTATGTTACCAGGAGGCTAAGTACTACCACGTCACGTCACGCACACACACGTCACACACACACACACACATAGAGCAGCCCAGTGGCGAGAGGTCCTACCTGCGACGGTGGTCAGGGGTTGGTTGTCGAGGTCCACGTTGTACATGGTGGCGTGGACGGCCGGGTAGTACTCCACATAGCGCCAGTGCTTCTCCAGTGCAGGTCCCCAGTCGCTCTCTGGGTGGCATGCCGTCTTTATCCTCTGTAGAATGACGATGTCATGTTTTAATAATGATGACAGGGATTTGCTTTTGAAAACTGGTGTGTCTACAGTGTTCGAAATAGAGCCCGTCCGCGATGGGTTATTTTCAGCGAGTGCTGGTAACGTTTTATCCTGGCACGCCTGCATGTCGTGTTACTTTTTGTTCGATTTTCAAGATGTATATCATCGATCACTGGCAAACATGTATGAGGACAGGTAACTTTTCAGACTTACCAGTCCTCATGGCTGGCAGTGAAATTGCTGGAGTTTTATACACTGGTGTCTAGCTCTTTTCAATGTTATTTATTCTCCTAGGAGTGACATCCAAAAGGTAGCTTCTGTAAATATTGTTGTCAAGACTTGGTACTCAGGGCAGGTTTGAACTCGGCACCTTTGGCTGATATCTGATGATCTACAAAAGTACCAGATGGGTGGTGGTGCAGTGGTAGAACATTTGGACTTTGGAGCCAAAGGTCCCGAGTTCAAATCCCGTGCCAAGAGCAATATTGATAGAATGCACTATTTGTAGAGTGGCAATGCAGATATCATCCTTGGTCTGTCAGTACCAGCATGTGCTTGTAGGTTTACTGCAATAGGTTTACTGTGCTACAGATGTTGCAAAATCTCCTCATGCCCTAAACTGACAACCCTTATTTAAAAAATAATTAAATTTAAAAAAAATACCAATGCAGCTACTGTACTGTCCCCACTCCCTGGATAAATACCAAAATGAACTACTTGTTCATACATCCCTCTCTTCCAATCTCCCTCCCTCCCTCCCTCCCTTCCAACATCACCCAGATGCTCACGTCTATGAGGGCACCCTCTCCAGAGGCTATCTTGTAGATCATGTACAGTGGTATTGGACACAGACACACAGAGATCAGCAGGAAGCCCAGAGACTCCGCCCACTCTGGATACTGCCCCTCGCCAAACTTGTCCTTCATCGGAGAGTGACCCGCCGCGGAGAAGATCAGGACAAACTGGCAATAAAAGCAGGAATCTTACACATAATTTACAACTGAAACGGAGAAAGAAAAATGGCATTGGAATCAGTTAGGTTTGCAATATAATGTGACGTGAAGTAAAACTGTATATGGAGGTATTTCTGATTTGTTCTTTTTAACCATTTCTTATTCTTCTTTCAAGGACACGTTTCTAGAATATAGCACTTTCTTTAGCAATTGTGATGGATGTCTTAATTTTTTATGGGACTGCCCAAACGTACATTTCTACAGAATACCCCCAAAATGTTATAAGACATACTACTATACTCACAACTATAATGATGGGGCAGACGGCGTACCACATCCCCTGCCACCACCAGCCGACCTTCGACCCGATCATGCGGCTGATGTCGCTGCAGAACTGGCGCACGCCGTACACGTAGGAGATGGCCACACACATGAGGAGTCCCAGCACTAGGTGGGGGAAGCCGGCCAGGTACTCGTCCATCAGACGCAGGATGTGCACTCCGCCCTGGGTAGACGTCAAATAGAGGGTCATGGACATTAAATGAGCAAATTACTTCTGTATCAGTTTTGGTCCAATATTTCTGTATCAGTTTTTGTCCAATATACTGCAAACAATTATTGTTATTTAAAAATAAAATTTAATACATTTATTTACCATTGGCTCCATACAGTCACGGTTTGTCGACATAGTTTATGGTTAAACATATTTTAAATGAAAATATGTACATTTGATTTGTCAACACAAGTATATTAGGCAACAATTAAGCTACTACATTTTCCACCGGTTTTCAATAATTCCACATAATATTATTAAAAATCATAAGATAATTTTTTTTATAAAATATGAAAATATTGAACCTTTGACATGGGACTATTTTTGTCTGAAAGATATGATAACTAAGCAAAATAATCTTGAAAAAGTATACAAACCACAATTCAAACAATTTCGCTGACACAGAGGACTATAGAAGCCTTCATAGCAGTTGACAAACAGAGATGTCCTACCTGTGTGGTGAGTGGAAGTCCTAGCAGGTAGGACCCGGTGCATAGGACGGACAGGACCAGGACACGCCTCTTCTTCAGCTGCTCCAGCCGCTCGTCGATGATCGCCGTGACGATGGTCTCCACGGATGTGAACAGCGTGCTGATGCCCATCATCACCAGCATTAGGAAAAACAGCATGGACCACAGCGGCGATGCTGGGAAATACAAGATGGCTGCCGGGTACACAATGAACGTGAGACCCACGTCTGAAATCAAAGAGTGAGTGAGTGAGTGAGTGAGTGAATATGGAGTTTAACGTTGCTGTGGGAATCTTTCACCCATTTTCAACGACTGAAATCAAAGAAGAAAAAAACCCTTTTTAATATATTTTCACATGAGGTTTCTTTCTGTAAAATATCAAACAAGTAGTATCTTACCAAATATAATAATGTGTCATTATTAATTGTGTAAGAAGATAATAATAATAATAATAATAATAATATTAATAATTATCACTACTGATAAAGCGCGTTATTCCACACTTTTCACAGCGTGCTCAAAGCGCTAAAATATCTAGATTTTAAAATATCTAGATTTTAAAATATCTAGATTTTAAAATATCTAGATTTTAAAATAATTTAAAAAACAATAATTGAGGCTTAGCAATAACAGATTTTGAAGAGATGAGTTTTATGTTTTGACTTGAAGATGTCTATGTTGTCTGCCTGTTTGATATACACAGGAAGAGTATTCCACAATATAGGAGCAGCTGAACGCTGAACGATTTTTGTCCAATATCAGTACTGGTGATGACAACTGATGACCAAGGCATGACCATCTTGTTATTTCTTAGACTAAATGAGCTAAAAACCAGGAATCCTTCTCTAGAAGAATGTATTTGTAGGTGGTTAACCTGATGGTCTGTTTATTCCCTCACCTGATTTGATGACGTTTTCCACTGAGGTATTCAGCTGGTTGCCGAGCACCCCGATGACGGCAAAGACAGCAAATCCTGCCATAACACTCATGACAGTGTCGCCTACCACCACCAGGATTGTATCCCTGAAAAACCAGAGCAATTCCATACAGAAGTGAAGATCTCACACCAACTGGGTAATGTGTAAACAAATAAGAATAACATTTTTAATTGAGATTCAAAATTCAAAATTCTTTCACTTATATCATAGCTTGTTAATTTAACGGCATACTAAACTAGCCACTGTCTCAAGAGACATATGAACCAGACATGGAACAGAGAACCAGTTTAGCTCAGGGCTTTCTGAGCCGTGTGCTGATTGAAGGCATCCTAGATGCTCATTGAGAATCATGATCAAAGATGGCCAGCCATCCCACACACACACACCTGTATATATTGGTATGGAACTTGTTGTAGCTGGACAAGGTGGACAATCCTCCCCAGCAGATGGACAGAGTGAAGAAGACCTGGGTGGCAGCATCTGCCCACACCACGGGCTTCCGGAGAAGTTCCCAACGGGGCGTCACGTAGTACTTGATGCCCTCCAGACATCCCTCCATTGTGATGCCTCTGATGAGTAGGACCAGGATGAAGATGTAGGGCAGAGTGACGATGATGTAGGCCACCTGTAATACAAGGCAAACAGTGATGAGCGACTGTAGACAGTGATGATTGACTGTAGACATAGTGATGCCCTTGATGAGGAGGATCAGGATGAAAATGTAGGGCAGAGTGACGATGATGTAATACAAGGCAGGCATTTAAAAAAGACATCTGTTTATCGCGATGTCCCTAATAAATAGGACCATGGCTCTAGTTCTCGTATCCACTGCACAGACCACAGACCTCTTGCATTCTTCATGATCGCTATCATTAAATAAGAAACCACTTACAAGAAGGTTATGGTCTCAAACTGGATGGGATGGCTTCATGTCAGGATGCACGGAGTGAAGATAATGTAGACCACATGCAATAATAGACCAAACAATGACTAGTTTCCATAGTTAGGTGTCCATGGTGTTGCCTTTGATAAGCATAGATATTAAGACATAGGAACATCTGCAATATACATACACCTGTCTATGAACAACAAAACATAGTGTAGATAAGTAAAAGGTCCAACAATATAGAACTGATTACCTTGCCCGATGACTTGATGCCTTTCAGCAGACAGATGAAGATGATGCCCCAACATAGGAGCAGACACAATGCTAGCTGCCAGCGAATGGCTCCCAGATTGTTCAGACCCTGCGTGGACGACAACACAGACCGGCTGAAAATGGAAATAATATGTGATTAGAAGTAACTATAAGATCCCAGGATTGTAATTGGCTATATCTTCAAACCAAGGCTTTCCTGTGTATGCATTTGAACCCGAGTTGCTGGATTGTGAGTCCCAACATTCTACCAACTGTAACTCAGCTGGAAGAGACCAGTAGGAGCTTCTTATATCACACCCAGCTACATAACAATAACAGTGTTGTAGTAGACTTTCATTTGTATAGTAGAACCTATAGCGTCCCTAAAAATTGACTTATAATCGAAAATGAACTGTTCTGAGCAACGGGGCCCAGGGAAAGAACAGCTTTAATGTCACATCAAAGTTGGTGAATGTTTACTTGAGAGTTATGCCCCTTTGTAGAGGAGGAGGAGAATAGGGAGAAGGGAGAGGAGGAGCATGAGGAGAAGGAGGAGGAGTAGGCAGGAGACGAAGGAACAGGAGGAAAAGGAAGAGAAGAAGAGGAGAAGGAAGAGGAGTATGAGCAGGAAGAGGAGTAGGAGTAGGCAAGATAAGGAACAGGAGGAAAATATGGAAAAGGAGAAGGAAGAAGAGGAAGAGGAGGAGGTGGTGGAGGAGGCGGCGAAGGGAGAGGAGGAAGAAAAGGGAGAGGAGGAAGAAAAGGGAGAGGAGGAGGAGGAAGCAGGAAGGTAATGTTCTTGAAAACAGTTGGAGGAATTCTTCGTATAACTCCAAAACAATACTTCCTCTGATGCCAACACTCACTAGAAGTACTCCTCACTGGGGCTGGTGCTGTTGATGTACTGGTCACCATTGACAACGTCCTTGCCAAAGACTTTACGCAGAGTCATGACACACGGCCCCACGTTACTCTCGTTGTAGGTCTCGCAGTTACTCAGCACGTCATAGCAGGTGTTGTTCTCAAACTCTGACCTCTCCACGTACGTCATGTTGATTGCGGAACAGTTGGTCACCTCGTACTTGTTTTCATGACAATCTGAAAATGGTAGACACAAGCGGTGAAATTGGTTGTTTGGAATCTTGTTTTCACCACAATCTGGAGTGAGTGAATGATTATGGAGTTTAACGTCGCTGCGGGAATCTTTCACCAATTTGCGACGACACAATCTGGAGAATGGCAGATGTCAACAATGGAATGAGTGTCATAAGCAGAAAGACTGAAACAGCTGCATGGAAATTGTAGTAATCTCAATTTTAAATTTGTTTCTTAATGAGTGAGTGATTATTGAGTTTAACGTTGCTTCTGGAATATTTCACCCATTTGAGACGATTTGTTCGTCAAAGAAATTAGTGTAGGAGCTGGAATTGAACTGTTTGCTTATATAATCATTTCCTAATTATTTAATTTCTTTATGAGTCTCCAACAGATATTGCAAATGCCCATTTGTGCAAGAGGAATGACATACGGTAAGTTGGGATTCAACTTATTTAAAAAATTGGAAATTTGTATGTAATCCTAAAGTTTTAACAAGATTCTGTGGGTTTCCTGCTGCCCTAAACTGACAAGCTGTGACATAAGTGAACTAATCCTGAAAGTGGCTCTAAACTTGAATGTAAAAAATAACAATTAAATTAAATTTTGACATGCCCCCTTCTCACATGGTGTATTCCATTCATTGTTGCATGATCGCCATGGTAACTGAGATGTCATGGATGTAAACAGGTAGTAGAAGCCCCAGGCGTTGACCATGTTGTAGTAGATGGACACCACACCCGAGACGATGACCATGGAATACCCGATACCTGCAATACAATCACAGAAATATTAAAATTATGGGGGCAAAATTATGCATCATTATAACAACCAGAAAATTATACCTAGTTTCTGACTTTAAAAGTGTGTGTGTGTGTGTGTGTGTGTGTGTGTGTGTGTGTGTGTGTGTGTAATTCCTTTAAAATAAGTATTTATTTCTTCTAATTTACGTTTCTTATTATATCATAATTCACATTGAGTATTTAGCTTTCAAATAAATATTATTATCTTTTAAATTCTTTCATTTAAAAAAATAAAATAAAATAAAATTAAGGATTAAGTTTCTTAAAATTCCTTCATAGTCATCTCGTTTCTCTTTCGAATTCCAAGCACATTAATTACAATGTGTTGCTGTCTCGCCCTGTAGATATAGGGCTGTAATGCACAGAAACAACATCGCCTCTGAGGTTTCTAACGTGCTAGACACTGTCTGTTTGTAGTGAAAACATTCTCATCCGATCCTAACCCAATTAGTACACTAATGATGTCATTGTATGAAGTCCGAGTTACTAGAAACGACTTTTACCAAGTTAAATTAATGCTCAGAGATGCTAAAACTATTTACAACATAATTTCAAATGGTAAAAGAAGTATTGAATAGTGACTATACACACATAAAAAAACTGTGTTGTTTTAGGTTGGATTTTTTAAATTTCGATAATATTCCATACCAAATTTGGACTATATTGACATAGATTTATAATAATAAAAAATAATAATAATGATGATAATAATAATAGCAATACTAATCATGAGAATGAAAATAATAATACAGTAACAATAATATAATAAATAATATAAATAATAACAATGATAATGTAAATAACAATAATAACAATAGCAATCATAATAATGATAATGAAAATGATAACAATAAGATAATAATAATAATAATAATAATAATAATTATTATAATAATAATAATAATAATAATAATAATTATAGTACTAATAAGATAACTTTATTATCCCTAGTAAAAACAAACAAATGTAATTGATATTGTCCTACGACTAATTAAAAGCTGAGTTATAAGAGTTATGTTTTCATGCACAATCCACTTATATAGTCAAGATTCCAGATGAAGGAGTCACTACATGTATTCCATATTTAAGCTGGGCCCAGAGCATGACTGGTCCAGCTAGTAATAAATCTTCACGACATGTATCCTACAAGGCCTACACAACAGAGTATCAGTTGACAAATACTTTGCTATACTTAGACTTTACTGTGACAGACTGAAAAGACTCTTGTTTATAGATAAGACAAAATGATGTCAAGAGTCTAGTGATGCAGAAGTAAGTTCATGCAATATTCATGATTTCATGATGGTTATTTACATATCGTACCGCCAGAAATAACTACGAGTGCCACACACTGTCCACATCGTGCTGCAAGCATCTGTTACTACACATCAAATGACAAGTTTTGACATTCTGTTGAGCTCAAGCCATAAATCTTTGAGAATATATAAAGCTCATTAACAAATCATGTAAGTCTCTTCATCTTTGTGCTCCTTGAGATGGAAAAACATAATTACATCCAATGACAACCACATCAACTTCAAAAGAGATTGTGGATGTAAATGTCAAACAATTTAATTTAAGTTTGAAAAGACAATGTCAGCTTTGCATATAAAATATGTTGTTTTACATTTTCCAAATACTTTAAATGTTCTGTTTTGAGTTAGATGACAAAGAGAATTTGAAAAAGAATCCTTAACAAATGTCATATGTCATGTAAAAGAGATATTCTTGTAAACAACAACCAAATGTCAGATTAAAACTAATTTATTTTAATTTGTGTATGTGAAAGTCATGTTCTTGATCTACTGCCAACCTACCCTTAAATAATGGAACAGCCTTCCAAATGGTGATGGGTCCCAGGCTGGCATATTGACCAAAGGCCAGTTCCATGTATACCAAGGGGATGCCACAGAACACAAGCATTATCAGGTAGGGGATGAAGAACGCACCTGAAAACCACATTGTCCAAAGACCACTGAGAGCATGTATATTTTCCATACGAGCTTGCTTTGCGTTCTCCGCAATATTTAAGTTCAGTCATCTTGTGGATGTTATCAATTTACATAACAGTGTGGGCATTCATTGATAATTGTGTTGACAAGAATACAGTAATTAACATGAAAATATTTGAAGAATTATTGTTATACATAAATCAAATGTGTTATAATGTCAAAGATGATGAATTGTTGACAGGTGTTTTCGACCAATGTAGGGGTGATGATAGTCATTGGTATGATGTTGATGAGGAGGAGAATGGTGCTGATGATGGTGATGGTGCTGATGACAATGATACATGTGCTAATAATGACGATGATGATGATGATGCATGACAATATGAAAGTGATGATTAAAACAATGACAGGATGTTGATGGCACAACAGAGATGAAGAAAACAAAGGCAATACTGTTGATAATGATGATGATGATGATGCTGTTGTTATTGTTCCTGTATAGTTCTTGCTGCTGCTGCTGATACTGATGATCATGAACAAAACAATAACCATGACCATGATGATGATCATGACAATGATCATGATGCTGATGATACTGATGATGATGATGATGATGATGATGCTGATGATACTGATGACCATGACCATAACAATAACCATGACCATGATGATGATCATGACAATGATCATGACACTGATGATACTGATGATGATGATACTGATGATCATGACCATAACAATAACAATAACCATGATGATGATCATGACAATGATCATGACGCTGATGATACTGATGATGATGATTACAACAACACTGATGATGGCACCAGACAGTTGACACACCTCCACCGTTCCTGTAGACCAGATACGGAAACCTCCAGACATTTCCGAGTCCGACGATGTATCCGAGACAGGACAGCACGAACTCCAGCCTGCCGCTCCAGTTCCCGCGGACCTTGTTTTCCTCCTCAGATGACTCGTCGTCGGAACTGGACGTGGTCATCAAGTCGGAGAGGTATCCTTGACCACTCGCCTCAGACGCCGAGTCCTGGTTCTGTCGCTGCTAAATGAATGTAGCCAAATATCAGAAAAATGTACGTTTGTTCTCGCCTGTGTTGTCCATCTGTTTCATTACACACCAGTGTCTTGCATGACATCTCAATGTAATTGTACCAGTCTACAATGCACAGCCATCATTGCTAATCAGATAATTGTCATATGCCTACATAATCTTTACATTCTTGGACAATTGACCAACAGTGTCTTGCACGCCCATGCCCATGAACCATGAATAGAAAAATTGTGTCATGATACTGGCACAATACATGGTATGGTAGACTGGCACAATATATGACATATCCTGGCACAATACATCAGTATGATATACTGGCACAATACATCGATATGATATACTGGCACAATATATGAACATGGTAAATTTGGCATAAATAGAACAATAATATATAGGGCATTATAGGTTGGAACAGTACATGAGCATTGTAGAATGATGCAATACATGGAATGATAGCCCAGCACAATACATGACATGATAATGGCACAATACATGGGCATTGTAGACTGGCACAATATAATGACTTGAACATTCCAGGCTATTAACTCACAACCCTAGCTTGTATAGTCTGATGAGACAACCACTGTACACAGCTGTCAATGTTAATCAGATAATTGTCAGATTGCAATGTGTGTGCCCACATGCTCCTACTTGTGCTCTTGGACAAGGTACTTAGCCACAATTGACCAACACACCACTGAGATACTGACAATGGACACAGCTATTTCCAATGTTCGGAACTTACCCATATCACTGACTTCTGTCCACCTGCCAAATCATGGGCTGATTCAGCAGATCGGAACTCACTATTTCAAGCACATCGATCCACAATCAATAACCTCTCGAATCGCGTCGAACCTGACTAAATCCAGACTCCACACCAAGCGGCAAATTCATCTTCAAAGTTAATCCGCAGCCAAAAGAGAGAAACTCCCCATCCCAGTGAGACTCGGAGATCTATATTTATCTCTCTCTGTATTGACCCATGAAAGATTCTAATGGTGATGATACATTTCGGATGAATCATCCAACTTTCAAATAATCAAATCCAAACAAACACTCAGTTAACTATATTCCAACGGTGTACTAATATATCCATTTTCTTATGATGAGCCTTCATGACATACTGTTTCCCCGCACACCTGTTAATACATCCAGAAATACATACAGATGACCTTTTACGCCTGTCAGTCTGGTAGATACAGATGGAGTCTATTATTGTCTTAATGGATCGCAGAGATCTACAATTTGATATCAGTTTAGTATCTGAAAACAGTTCACGAGTCTGTTGTCATAATACTGATGGCCAGACATGAAGACATAAACACTAAACAATCGCTATTTCCCAGTGTTGCATCTTCTTACAAACGACATATGCTTGACAGATGGGAGGAAATTTTCAATAGTACATTTTGAGCAATGTCAGAGCTAATATCCCCCATGTGCAATAAAGGCTAAATCTATCATTTATTACATGTTTCGGGTGATACAAGTAATCTAGAATTAATTATCATTTTGACGTTATTATTTCCTTTTGCGTGGTTTACGACTGGCAACAAATAAATGTTAATATTTTCTGTCAGGAAGACGTGAAGGCTATCTGGTTATTTGGTTATCTCATCAGGCGTATTGCTCACGTAGTGATTCATCATTGTATTGATCCTCAACTACGACAACTAATGCCGCTGCTTGGTCAAACAAAACTTGCATGCAGCGCTCTTTAGAAATAAAGGTGTGTAACCAACTGCATGTCCATTGGCAAATTAGTGAACTGGGAGCCGCCCACGTTTCTAACGGAATTTGGGTGATAGTAAAGAATTGTGGGAGGAAAGCCTGTAGCAACCTAGGTATTATTGTGTAGCTGGGTGTGATATATGCTCCTACTGGTCTCAGCCGTTTCAACTGCATGACACCATGAGCCAAGGCTGATTCATGTGTACTAAAGGTGATAATGATATAACGGACATTGCACCACACATCTTCACAGTACATGGAATTGGTCGCCTTGGCTACGTTTCCTGAAATGTTTGTACCTGTAGATTTCTGTTCGACGCATGCACAGTTACCAAGGATCAACACCGCACAGTGTATAACTGCGCGTGTGTCGCACAGAAATCACAGACATTACAGCTAGAAAAGAGCAGGCCCTGTAGTCTGGGTGTAAATCGACGTATATATCATTTCCTGCTACAGTAAAAGCATGGTTCACAGACTGATTTAAGCCAGGACTATAGTACAACCCATTCGTGAAACGCAGGCCTTGTGCTAAAGAAACCTTTCTTGTAGTCGGGACAGGATTCAAACTTGAGTTCTGGGTGTTATTTTTAATACACACTAACCACTACACTATCATGCATCTTAGTCAAGGAGTGCTAAGTACCTCATTCTGCATGATGTCGAGAATGTTGGGAAGGTAGAGGTTGGCGGTCAGCAGAGCTAGGGCCGTGGAGGGACGGTGTCGGTCTGGACTGCAGATGACGTACTCCGGCAGGTTGGCCGTGTTCTCATGGTCCGTGTGGTCCTTGCCTGGGATCCAGTCTCGCGGTGTGATCTTCAGCTTGTGCAGTCTCTGTAACAACATACATGGACAGTCTAAATACAACACACACAGACAGTTTAAATACAACACACAGACAGTCTAAATACAACACACACAGACAGTCTAAATACAACACACACACAGACAGTCTAAATACAACACACACAGACAGTCTAAATACAACACACAGAGACAGTCTAAATACAACAGATACGGATAGTTTAATTACATACATGGACAGTCTGCAACAACACACACAGATAGTCTAAATACAACACACAGAGACAGTTTGAATACAACACACACATACAGTCTAAATACAACACACAGAGACAGTTTAAATACAACAGACACAGACAGTTTAATTACATACATGGACAGTCTGCAACAACACACACAGACAGCTAAATACAACACACACGGACAGTCTACAACACCATGCACGTACAGTCTGAATACAACATACATGGACAGTTTAAATACAACATACACGGACAGTCTAAATACAACATACACGGACAATCTGCAACAACATACATGGACAGTCTAAATACAACATACACGGACAATCTGCAACAACATGCACGGACAGTCTGAATACAACATACATGGACAGTTTAAATACAACATACACGGACAATCTGCAACAACATGCATGGACAGTCTAAATACAACATACATGGACAGTCTAAATACTTAAAATGCAGTTGCTATTTTTGTCCATTGAAAATCGCTCCATTATTTTAATTAAGTAAGAGTGTTAAGCACCTTTATTGTAGTGTTTTAGACTTGTACTTTTCAACCATCACTTCCATATTACAAAATATCTTGACAGACGTCAGGATTGAACTCAACATTCCTGATTGTGAATACTATGCTTTACCACCTGAGCTATGCAGACTATGAGAAAAGAAAAGACAAATTCATCAAGTCTCTTGAAAAGTACCCATTAATTTCAAGTGAAACATGGCATGTTGATGCAAATGTTTAAATATGCATGGCAATACACGTGACGGTTAGGCAATACACGTGACGATCAGGCAATGCACGTGACGATCAGGCAATCCACGTGACGATCAGGCAATGCATGTGACGATCAGGCAATGCACGTGACGATCAGGCAATCTACGTGACATCAGGCATGAGGTACACTGTCACATGAACAAAATGTCATATAGAACAGAGCAGAACTGAGGCTTCCTATGAGACATTGAAAACTTCATATGTCTGTAGCTGGGTGTGATATAATGTGAGTGTTTGTTATATAGATACCCTTTTACATGTCCATTTTTTAAAACTATTGTCAGTGTTTTTCAGTTGCTAAAGATAAAAAATCATACACTACTGATTATCAATGCAATTTTGTTAAATACACTTTAATTCATTGTATTTTAATTGGGGGAATGTCCTCGTAACTCTCCATTCCTAAAAAATCAAGAAGCCTTGGCTTCATTATTATAATGAAGAGTTACTTTGACATTCCCCTCCACAACATACAGTCACAGACAGTGTACTTAGGAGATGGCCAAGTCAGACACTGTCAGTCTAACACAGGTTATAGACATAGACACTGTCTAATTACATGTAGTATGTGTTTAATGAGGGAATTATATTTCACTATTTCCGCATTGTGGTCAATGTAATTAAGTCAAACAGGAGGCTTTTGTAGTAGGCCATACCGAAGCCTGCATATCATATTACTGTCTGCAGACAATGGACGATTTGTGGCAGCCTTCTTAAAATCAGATCTCATTTCACTACTTAAACATTTTGACATAACTTAGTGATGTCGAAATATCTGAGCATAAGTTTCGGATCCGATTTTAATGAGAGTGAATTTGTTGGATTTGTTTCAGTTCATAATTCAAGTCATAGCAAGTAGATTTTGAAATTACATTAAATTAAAACTCATGATGACATCATTTCACCACAAATCAATTTATTGCAAGAGGATAAAGGATGTCGGATCTGTGGTGACATTTTACAATTATAAACATCACGCACAGTTATCAACTATTAACATTACAGAAAATGTCATTGACATTATATCTATTATAGAAAATGTCATGACTTGTTATTCTATCATCTCGCCTTTGTTATTGATCTCCTTCCATTTCCACTTGGAAAAACTTCCATTTCTGGACTTAGAAGAGCTCTCCTGTATGTAGGGTAAACATAACTGCGTAACTCTAGGGTAAACATATCTCCAGCCACAGCAATGGTGTACTCTTATGTTTTAACACCCCACAAGCAGTGGTAATAATGCCCCACAAGCAGTGGTTTTAATGCCCCACAAGAAGCAGTTTTAACACTCAATAAGCAGTGGTTTTAATGCCCCACAAGCAGCAGTTTTAACACATCACAAGCAGTTTTAATGCCCTACAGAGGTTTTAATGCCCTGCAATCAGCAGTTGTAATGCCCCACAAGCAGTGGTTTTAATGTCCTACAATCAGTGGTTGTAATGTCCCACAAGCAGTGGTTTGAACACATCACAAGCAGTGGTTTTAGCGACCTATAAGCAGTGATTTTAACATCCCACAAACAGCAGTTTTAACTACATGTGAAATACAGAAAAATAAAAATATGAATTTATAATCTCATAAATATACTGCCATGACAAGTGGTTTGTTCTTAGAACTCATTTAAATGTCTTGCCAATCAGAAAAAGAAAAAAAAGCAGTCATAAGAATGTATAAATATTTTACCTACCAGTTTTAAAAAACCCAGCCAGATTAGCCAGAAGAATAAAACACCTGGGTGTCTCCTCAGCCGCAATAACCCACAGGAATAACGCAATGTCTCTGCGCTGTTTTAATAGTTTCATTACTCCACAGAGGTCAAATGTCATGACTAATATTCTTAGCGCGTTGAAGACACGTGGAAAAATATATGTCATGGATGTCTCACCAGTTGATGAGGCGGTGATAACTTTGTGAAATAAATGGAAACGTGGACATACTCTGACAGATATGACATACCGTCGTGACACTGGTACAGAAAGACGGAATAAATGTGTCTGACATTTGCATGTCACCATGCAAGAACAGGTAAGTCAGTTTGTCACAAAATAATAAATGCTTTTGTAAAATATTACAACTATGTAAATACTATCATCATACACGTGATTATTGAAAACATGAATGTAGATGTAGCCATAAAGCTGTCTTACACATATACATATTTATAGGTAAGAAGAAACAAGACAATTATACTCTCAACTATGACTTAATAAATATATGCTTCTTTTAAAGGTATGGGCATAGGCAGGTTCAAGGTCCTATTTTTGGTGTTTGTGAATGTTGATATTGTTATTACATTTTTAATTTAAACTTTGCTAAAATAAAATTTCCAAATTTAACTTTTACATTATTCTGGATGCCGTGACTATATAGCACAATCACATAACACATCAAAGGATAGTAAACTCAATAGATAAAACTGTATAATGGTTTACAATAAATATACATACAGTAACTAAAATGGCCCTCTAAATGATATTTATTCTACATATTTTACCAGACCGTTCTGTTTAGAGATGTAATGTCCCATAAGCACAAAACCTAATTTTGATACATGTATTATGTAATAAGCAATGCATAATATTTATAATCCAACATGATCTCTCTAGTTTGGATATGGTATATCCTCAGATTACTGGTTTTCGATAAAGTAAGCATAGATAAATTCACTTCACGAAATAAATAACACAAACCTAAAATTTGTAGTTCCTACCTTATACATTATGCATTTATCTCATGAAAAAACACCAATCCGATTGAAAACACAACATTAGATGAATAGTATGGCCGAAGTTTGGCTTCATACCTCATTTCAGAGACCAGAATTAAAGTACTGTGACCTGTATTCGATACTTCTGATAGGTTTGCAGTCACAGTAAATTCCCAGTTTGGTGGAACTGGGTTTCCTCTCATCACAAGTGCTACTGATCATTTATGAAAGCAGACAACTGTTCCTTAAGTACGGGATAATCTGTTTGTGTTATTCATGATTTACAACAATGCTGCATTTTCGACTATAGCGCAAGTTCATTCTAAAAGTTGAAAATAGGTGAAATTTTGGTTGTAGTTTCACCAATGTTTCTAAAATTCCTTTGCAAAGGAACTACCTGGCAAGCCAGAACATCTCTCATATCATTATAACGCAATAAATCAGTAAAATTATTGAAAAATAGGTGATGCTCGAAAACTGGTAACCGGACGAATATGTATGGTGTATGCATCACAGAACAGAATACACACACAAAGGGAGGTAACTCACCACTCTGAATGTTCCTGAGAAGGAATAGAAGAAGAATAGTCCGACTCCAGCACAGACCAAGATGGGAATGAAGGTCAGTATCCACCCAACTCCGATAACCCAAGGGGGCAGTGTCTCAACCCCTCGGGGAGTCCTGAACGTCTCCCGAGACAGCATTGACACAATTAAGACTGCCTGAAAGACATCGACGACAATATTTAAAAATATGCTGTCTATAATAGTCCCACCTGAAAGACATCTACGACAATATTTAAAGTTATGCTGTCTATAATAGTCCACCCGAGGTAAATCAGGGAGTATGTTCGCATGTTGGGGTCACATTGGATCACGACATAAGTGTTGTGTTCTTGGGTGTTTGATTTTAATTTATTGGACTCGACACGGCACTCATGTTTAAATCAAACACAGCCATAAGTACAGCACAAAGGCCAACAGGAAGTAGTCGCATGTAGTACATACCACTAAAAACAGCGGCGTTCCAAACTTCCACATGTATCTCATGCACGGGCTCTCTGTCTTCCCAGTCATGTCAGAGATACGACTGGCAAATCTCCGCACCCCGTAGAACCACATGACCACCACAGTCTCCAGCAGACATATGCAGGGTATGGCCAGCTTGTAAACATACTTATCCATTAGCTGCACCACGTACAAACCTGCCTGAAAACCAGGAGAAGAAAGGATTATTACTTCATATGAAAAATAAAACACAATAAAATTGTATTCTTCATATTGATTCTATAAGCATATAATCATAGTCTCTTGACATACCTCTGGCCGAGACCAGTAGGAGCATCTTATATCACACCCGGCTACACATCATTTACCCGAAAGTATATATTTTACTCTCTTTTGTTTATCTCACGACTTTCACTGCATACCTGAGACATGGTAGTGAGACCGAGAGACAGCAATATGATGGCGATGACCACGAGAGACACGAGACGTCGGGGACGCGTCTCCAGCTGCAGCTTCCAGTTGACCTCGGCATGGATGGTGTGCAGCAGCACAGCCTGCGAACCCACCCCCGCCAGGAACAGCGTCAGGTAGAACAGCACCGACCACAGCGACGGCACCGAGAACAGCGAGCTGGCTGCCGGGAAAATAACAAAACCAAAGTCTATGTCTGAAACAGAAAGAGAAAAATGTTGTATTTTTTTTATAGTGAACCATCGATAAATAAGTCATGATACATGTACCAGACCAGAAGATGCTGTACAGTTATGCTTAACAATAAACTTTTTTTTTTGGTCTTCATCTGGTATAAGCCCAGTGCCCAGTGCCCTATTACCGACAATTGAAATAGTTGGGCCCTCTGGGCCTATATCCCATGATATACGGTATACATATATTGTAATCCCTAGGAGGGGTCTATTCCCCAGACCTATACTTGGAACTAGACACTATTACCAGCAATCTGATTGGCTCACATGGTTATAATTAGAATGAAATGTTCGGAAAATATTATATTAATATTTTGGGTCATATGAGCCGATCAGATTGCTGGGAATTGGGTCCGGGTCCAGGGAATAGACAACAAGTTCACATTCAGGTAATAGATTTCACCATTTTGTTGCAAATTTGTTCCTGGATTTAGGTACATTCTAACTGTACTGTACAGCTATACAATCTTAAGTATACACTTAATTACTTGTGAATGTAAAGTTTGAGATTGGTCTATTCTTGAACTTACTTGTAAGTGTAAAGTTTGAGATGGGTCTGTTCTGAGATATGCTGAAGACTTACTTGTAAGTTTGAGAGGGTCTGTTCTTGAACTTACTTGTAAGTGTAAAGTTTGAGATGGGTCTGTTCTGGGACAGGCTGAAGACTCCTACTAAGGCAAACATTGTAATTCCTCCGGCGGTCGTGGTGATAATGCTGGCCACAGTCACAAATATAGAATTACTGCAATCAGGAAAAATTACTGTGAGAAGTTATAGCATATGACAAATAAACATTTTGAAGAGGGAACAAATATGTGAATGATAACCTTCTAGTGCCATGAATGGCAGCACTGGTTGCATACTCTGCAATACGAGGCAATATAATTGACCATTTTTATATAATAATAGTATAAATTTACAAACAGTACCACCAGTCACTTCACGTGGCGACAAATTCTCAAGTGTGCGAAGACCATAATTGATAGTTTGTGCATGTGCTACTAAATGTTGTGCATGGACTCGTGGGTGGGGACTCGTGTGGGGACTCGTGTGAGGACTCGTGTGAGGACTCGTGTGAGGACTCGTGTGAGGACTCGTGTGAGGACTCGTGTGAGGACTCGTGTGAGGACT
>JAUTBV010104169.1:0-15325 GCA_032361325.1 Lepetodrilus fucensis | reverse complement strand
AGTGGTGTTTATTAATTTTCCGGTTTGGGTTATTCCTTAACTAAGCCACTTTTGAGGCCTCTGCTGCAGCACTATTAGGAGTCTCGTACGATGGTAAGAACGCTTCGAGGAATTCGCCCCCTATTACATACTAGCGTGTAGTATTTCTGCACACGTGATTACATTCATACCTTCGAGGTCATCGCTGAGATTAGAGTCAACGTGGGCGAAATATTTATTATATGCGTATCTTTGTGCGTGGTGACATCCAAACATGTCTAGTGGGTTACGGATTACTGTCAATGTTATCTACCGAGTTACATATGTGCGTTAGAATAGCATTATCATCTGCAATATTAAGTTTATTAATGCAAACTGTCTACAATGGGAAAACAAATATTACCGAAATGAAATGACGTAATGCCAACGAGAACATTGTTCGGTTCCAAAAAAATATCACCACACTGGGTTGTCTTTGAAAGACACTCCCACCGCGCAAGCATTGTCATTTTATTTTGAACACAAGTACTTATTAGACATGGGGAGAGAATTCGCTCGGAAAACTGATGAAAGTATCGGAGTGGAGCGCACCCATATCATTGTCTAGGTGCTATTAATGCAGAACAAAAAAAGCAGTGCATATATATATTAGTGAACAATAAAAAAACATTCTCATACTATCAAATAGTTTAACGATCTTTGTTTATGTGGAATATATAAGAAGATGTAATAATCCAATAAATGTAATGTTACATATACAAATATGATATTGCCACTTTACGTAAATACAAGGTATGTGTACAGTAAAATGTATACGTAGGGCGCAGTATATATGCCAAATTAATATTTAGTTATACATGTACCTTGAACTAATAAATCTTGTGTTGCCAACTTGCTAGTAACTATAAACACAGCTGAGACCGAGGGTATATTTAAGCTCCTATTTTACATCACAAAGACCGGTCAAACTACCATCTATTTTAATATTACTGCATGCCATAGTGTCCACGTTGATAGTGTAATATATTTTAATTTGATTACTATCATGTGCTGGTACAATAAGTTGTAGAGGGCGTAGCCATTATTGATTAGACCGGCGTGATGGTAATAACGTCTTTGTGGCACGTTCAGAATAAGCACATGACTGCATTATGTGTTCCAATGTGTTCTATTTATATGTTTTGTTTTCAATCAGAAAAACAAACAAAAACAACATTATAATATTCTCACTAAATGTTTTGTAAATATGTGTAGCAATAGTAATTGGTATTGAGCTAGTGTATGAACACTATTAACATTGTAAGCAATGCCTATCCATTGCAGTGATTATTCTTTGCATCACTATGACTCATGTGCAGCCAAAATTGACACTATTTCAATGTTAAAGGCATAATATCACAGATATGGATGGTTGTTTTGGACTATGTTCTAGCTACAACTGCAAAGTGCATTATAATATTCTCACTAAATGTTTTGTAAATATGTGTAACAATAGTAATTGGTATTGAACTAGTGTATGAACACTATTAACATTGTAAGCAATGCCTATCCATTGCATCACTATGACTCATGTGCAGCCACATTGACACTATTTCAATGTTAAAGGAATCATAGCACATACATTTATGGTTGTTTTGGACTAGTTTGTAGCTACAACTGCAAAGTACATTCACTTTACATATATAACATAATGTTTGTACTTTGAAAAACATTTCCAACGCGTTATGTTATACACAATTCCACTGCAACCCCCCGATAGACAATCTGAATATGGTCGAATGTTTATTTGTGTCATGATATCAATGCAAGGGGACATGACTTCAAGTGGTATGACTAGAATGGAATGCGTAACGGCAGCGTTTGCTTGCAATTCCTTCATAGATCATAGATCAATTGATGCATCAAAGACAATATAAATATCGGAACGTTCACTTTATTCATATACAATATTAATATGTTGATAACTATTAGTAAAGAACAACTTTTGGGTGGATAAATCAAGCGTAATTACTATAAAATCGAATTGTTTTTGTCCCATATCCAGGTCTATCAACTGTGATAGTATGCCTTTAAACGTCCATGGTTTTCTCTTATGACGCAGGTAGTGGTCACTGCATGGCATACTCTCTATCTATAACGATCAGTTTATAAACATGAATGCATACATCAATTTAATGTGGCTACTTTATAGATTTATGTGTTTACTGTTCCCACTGTTGACATTGGGCACCATTCGCTTTTCAAATGGCAGGAATGTGTATCAGAAATAGGTAGACTTAAAATATAGTCTAATATATGTAATGTACTATTTATCTTAAGATATACTATGATATATAGTCTACATAACGCGCCCAGTGAGGCTTGCTAAACTTATAGCTGACAACAATATTAAACTCATACATCAATTGTCAAGTGTCGTTGTTTTTTTATCAGTCGGGTGTGGCGCACTATACATTTGAATATACACCGAATACATTAAATCTACGAAAATGTGCTTCAAGCTAGATAGCAACGACAATTAAATATATGACATGGTTCATCCAACTAAAGGAGCGATATAATTGTTGGGAACCATGTGAATACGTAATTGTTGTATGCATAAACAACAAAGGATGTCTAATTTTGCTCAGGGCCCGAGAAACTTTCTGAGAATGATGTCATACTCAACTCAGAATTGTGTTCATAAAACGTCATGTGACGTGATAACCCTAGAGTCACAGCATACTCAGGCTATGACGTCACATGACGTTTTATGAACAACATTCTGAGTTGAGTATGAAATCATTCTCAGAAAGTTTCGTAATCTCGGGGCCTGAGTATGTTGTGAGTCTAGGGTTATGACGTTACATGACGTTTTATGAACACAATTCTGAGTTGAGTATGAAATCGTACTCCGAAAAGTACTCAATTCATCGAAATTATTTTTCTGACGCTATCAAGACAAGATGCGCTGTCTGTACCGTACGTGGCAATGTAGGTATAATCCTTGATCTGTTAGTACAAAACGGTGCTCGCAGCTTTACAGCAACATTCAGTGCTATAAACTGACAAGTCGTGATATTAGTGAAATATTCTAGAAAGCGACTCTAAACCCCAATTCAATTAAAATGAAGAATCCTAAATTCAAAAACGACATTTCATCATAATCGTATGTTTCCGTAAGGTCACATACATCCATCTACTAAGACAAAAGTACATTATTTTATGGAATAACACATTCTGGGTCATCACTTCCGGTGTCGCACCAAAAATAATCTTCACTATAACATATCTATGTCCTCTGAGAAAATGCCATCTGGACTAATTAGACGATTTAGGGTTTACCCACAGATATAATCTCAGGCTTCGCTCCCACGCAATCCACATCCGTGCCACAGTAATATCACTCGCCATATACAACACGATGTGAATTTAATCCATATGGACACACATCCACGGGAGATAGTTGGGTCAGTGATGTTCCTAAAAACTGTTTGTAAAGTAAACAAAGACTACCAGCCATAATTGTTCCTGTAATAGAATTATGGATCACCAGAAGAATAGAACTGTAAACTAAAACGAAATTATATATCGATTATATATTTATAGTTAATCGTGAGAGTGTGGTAGAAATATAAATGTCTTGAAGTCTACTGCTGCGAGTTTCAAACTTTGGTAAGATTAAAGGCATAATATCACAGATGGTTGACCGATATCTTACACTAAAAAGTTAGAAGTAAGTGCATTTTAGATGGATAAATGGACACTCTATCAAACGATACCAACTTGTGCGCGAATGCATGCCATATTTTTCAGCTACACCGCTGGCGCACTCGGCAAATTGCGCGCCCCTAGGTTTTGATGGAGGCTATACCCTGTACAGTCAAGACAGCGTCATACTATGACGGTCATGAACTTCTCGGCCTAGGTTTTACCTGAAAATAAATGCATTTCTTTTGACTACACAAGTAATTTATATACGACCAGTGACATGTCTAACTGGTTACTGGTATCAATATTTTAATTTGTATTAATATGTATTAATATTATCTACGACTCGCACATACTGGCGCCAGTGGTCGTGAAATGTTACTTTGACCGTGTTCACTGAGTAGAGTTATCTTCCTTTGTCAGGAAACTAGAAGAAATGTGAGATTGGACCTATTTTATACGGGTTATACCAAGCAGTGTAAACTGCAGTGGAATTCTATAGGTCCTACAGCGGTAAAAAGATATTTGGAGATACAATAGCAATTATGTGTATACATGCATGTACTTAGTATTTTTAGCTCTAATTCCGGCCCTAAATTTATACTATTGAGTGTAGGTCAAGAAATGCAATAGAATGATGACGTAGTAGTAGTAGTAGTAGTAGTAATAGTAGTAATAGTAATAGTAGTAGTAGTAGTAGTAGTAGTAATAGTAATAGTAGTAGTAGTAGTAGTAGTTATTGTGTGTGTGTGTGTGTGTGTGTGTGTGTGTTAGAGAGAGATAGATAGAGACAGGGAAGGAGAGAGAGAGAGAGAGAGAGAGAGAGAGAGAGAGAGAGAGAGAGAGAGAGATAAGAGATGGAGGAGAGAGTGCGAGAGTTTGAGAGTTTTATCTAGCGCTATTACAACCTGTTATTATATTGACAATATCCCGTGAAGTCCAGATATGCACAGTATTCTAGAAGCTGTTCGTGGATTTATTCGAATTCGGCGGTGCCCGCGACAGACAAAAGAGATCGATTGTCCACATCAGAGTTCCAATCAGAACGTATTGGATATCGATGATGCAGATTTCTTCCATTGTCCCGGCAATGTGTTCTCTACTTTGAGAATGTGCTTATATTACACGACCTTAAAGCCTTCATTAAGTTTGTCCAAGCCGGATTGTACGCAGTAATGATCAGCGATACTACAGGGCACTCAATGAATGGTACACCGCCCTCGGAAAGTAATTGGGTTATCTGCCCCTTGCGACACAGATTTCTCTTCTGATGGATGGCGCCGAGTTTCGAGTTTGACTCGGTAATCGTGATTTGAATAATGTCTTTTCTCTTGTGGTGATAATTGTATTGTCACCACGCGAAGTGGGAACATCGACCCGTCTGTTAAAGGTGCAAGTCAGTACATTCCAATGTGTTTGTTTCTTTTCAGCGCCGTGATATAGTAGGTCTAAGTAACTGATCCTTGTTCGTGAAGGCATCCTAATGACAGAACGTCAATTTATTATCAATAACCGCAAAATTTAAACCCGGTATTACATTGTTCAGCATGCAGTCTTTGGAACCTTCTTTAACCCTGCCAATGCCCCAGACACCCGGAGATGCCATACAGAACAGTTAATGGGTTACTTTACAAACACCTTTCAACGTCTGTGATGAAAAACAACAAGAAGTAAAACAACAAGATGGTGATGATTCAGAATCGCGATTGAAAGAACCCATGTAGGCCTATATGTCATCCTTGGTGGGAGAACCAGTCGCATCCTCGAAAACCCAGGCCTGGATTTTCGAGGATGTACCAGTCGGTGCTCGCAGGTTTACTACAATATTAATTCAACGCTACGAATGTCGCAGGGTTCCTCCTACTCTACAACGGACAGGTCTTGATATAAGTGATAGGATCATGAAAGCGAATCTTAGAAACGGCAATAACAAAAAAAAACACCATCAACTGTTGGGCTGGATCGTGAACATACTACTGGCCCCCGTTTTACGACGGCCTCCTAAAGTTAGGAGCTCCTAAAGTTGTGACGTCGTCGTGAAACACCTTATATTATATTACGAGGTGACGGTTTTTGCATGTGCACTAAATATACAGGCCGTTCTCGAACGTCCAAAAATGACCGACATTCTATCGTGACGATTTCGACGCACTGGGTCTATACAACTGGGTCTAGCTATAGGAAACACCACGCATTTCAAATTAAATAATGAAAATGGATACGCGAACATATGAAAATTCATTACAAATTATACAAGAATTGTATTGCTAAAATTAGGTTGTACATATGCGACATTTATCCAACATTGCCGCTTCTAAAAACACCGTATCCAAACAGACAATGTATGTCACTCATGGTTCATAAATAACACATTGAGACGTACATGCGTACGCATAAAAAACAATGCATTTGATTAGTTGAATGCCAGCATACAGTTTAAAAGCAAGTAATGATTAATAATATAAATTAACCTGACCAAGCGTGATCTATGTAATACACAAATGAATAGAGCAGTCTGCTCTCTGACAAGAGCATTCTGTTAAGAGTTACCGTGAGCTAAGTTGATCAGTTTGTTATGGTTCGTGTAAATCGTTTAAGGACATTGTTAAGGTAACCATCCCAAATCTAAGTCAACTAGTTTCTAATGGACTCCATGGATTACACCATAAACACGCCCTCTCTCCTTCTCCCCCCCCCGGCTTATCTCTCTCCCTCTCTCCCTCTCTCTCTCTCTCTCTCTCTCTCTCTCTCTCCCTCTCGCACTCTCCTCCATCTCTTATCTCTCTCCCCCTTCCCTCTCTCTCTCGCACTCTCTCCTCCATCTCTTATCTCTCTCCTTACCTCCCTCTCTCTCTCTCTCTCTCTCTCTCTCTCTCTCTCTCTTATTTTCATTACAGCATATTCTCGATGTCAATGTCAATGTATTGTCAGATGTTAGTATACACACCTATATATAATAGCTAGGTGATATACATCCGACCATTGATCAAGAATCTTCCATCGGTCTTCTCAGAAGCTGCCACAATATACTCGGGGCTCTTCTGGGACTATTGGTGACCTAGTGTGGCTGTCGTCTGAAGCGTCACCTTGTCACTGGCGGACTGTGCGTAATGCTCAGACACATGGAACAAATTACAGGAGGTTCCTGACACGATATCGTACACACTGCTGTACAATGGGGTCGGTTCCTTCGCTTATCTGCGGGCGGCGGAATTTCGGATGCGTACTGAGTGGGTTCATCCATTCCCTGTTCTGGAATATTGCGCAACAGCAAATTATGCTATGACTATGTAGTTGTAGTGACTATATGAGTCATTCTCAAAAGATGCCACATTTTGGTGACATTATAGCATGTCTTTCCAGTAACGAAGCGTTTTCTGTTTTAGATAAAATAGTATCGATCGAGATCTATCCATCTTTCAGCATTGCAATTGAGGTACATTAACAAATTAACATAAACGACCAAACATTTATATTTACGTTGAACTGTAACGAAATTTACCGTTACCGGAAAAACCGTTACTGGAAAGATATATCAAGAGAAAATAAATTCTGTAAATTAATTAATGGTCCCTATGTCAATTTTTTTTCTAGACCAAGCTTTCAGCAAAGACAAAACAAGTGGGGACAGAGGTAAATAATGTTACATGAGCTGAATTAAGTACGTTTGTCAAATAATTTACAATTAACTTAATAATCTAGTATTGACTATATAAGTAATTGATGGGAATGTTCAATTACTAGCATTTTCCATAGAACTGTAAAACTGTAAAATTAGTTAAAATACATATGAAAAAAATTGCTACAGGCGTGTCTAATTCCTATTTTAAATATATATCAAATTTTATCTCAAATGTTTTTAATTTCAACAATTTTATAGGCCTAGGACATAATGACTTGGCCGCGGACCTTGTATTTCTGACGGTTTGCTCAGATAATTGTTACAAGTAGGATATTTCGGCCTTATTACAAAACTTATATAGCAATCATTTATTCATTAGAATGTCACATGATACTTATTATCATTGTAAAAGTCTAAAATATCACTAACTATCAATAACGGCTGTCATTAGCACTGATAATATATCCCCGATCCCGCTTCACACATGCCAAGTGTATACAAAACAATATCTATAGGATGTGTGGTAATATAATATGAAGATATGAACTGTCAGAGCTGATCGATTAATTGAACTAAATATACCTGTACCTAACTATTTGCTAGGTAAACATTATACTGACGTAACTAAATATATAGGTAGATTTACAGTTGCATTGTTCATCAGCCTGTTTACTTCCAGCAGATCAGTTTATGTATCTATTCTCGGAAATTTGTGCTTCCATATATACTCTCCCAAAAAAGAAACGCATAGTGGTTGTAATTCGCTTATGGCTTCCATATTTTAGACCACTTTTAGACTACAACAACTAGAAGAAGAAGAGTATGATATTGATGATGATGATAATGATGATGATGATGATGATGATGTGATGATGATGATGATGATGATAATAATAATAATAATGTGAGTATTTATATTAAATGATGGTCATCACAGTTAATATTAGCATGGTCAGTCAGGTAAAATAAAAACCATCTGACACACTAAGTAGTTTAGTACTAGCATCACATCGAAATCAAAAGTTAAGGTTTGTATCACATCGAAACCGAAAATTAAGGTTTGTATCAAGACCCCATGAATTATTAATATGGTTACAAGACCCCAGCGGCTAATGAAGTCCAGCCTGTACTCGCAGGTTTACTGCAACATTCAGCGCTACGGATGTTGCGGGTTTCCTCCTGCCTTAAACTGACAAGTCGTGATATTAGTGAAATAATATAGAAAGCGACTCTAAACCCCAATTTAAAAAGAAAAAGAAAAAATAGAGAGACCTTTTCCCTACGTTCAACTTCAAACACGAGAATTCCCGCGCAATAACGGCACACGATTGTGTTGATCAACTAAAAATAATTCAAATGCGTATAAAAAAAATAAAATAAAAATGAAGACAAAGACAGTGTTTTTCTAATAAGTACACGAATGCACTACTGAGTACAGGCATACCGTATCGATATTGGCATTATCGTAGGGTAAAACGATAATAACATTTAGTTTCCACATAATATATAACAATAATTCTTCCTTTATTTCGTGGATATCTCAACAAAATGTAAGTAAATACTTTAGTGCTGTAGATATATAAACTCCAAACTCCAACAACTCCAAACTCAGTTACATGTATTGGTAACAACATGGTATGTTGAGCAGCAGCACTATCGATATGGTATTTGACTGGGCCGTAAACAAATCTACGCTTGGATTGACTTTACAGAACGTAGTTAGTTTCTTCTTTGTGGGCAAGTAGACGGACACAGGTTGAATTGTGTGTTCCGGAGAGGGAGATATCAACGCCGTAATTAGATCGAGTCCTGGCTATTTGTCTGTTTCTGGCGATATCCTGTTATTGTAGTGGGGCTTCTATTGATCTACGACATATCCGCTTCCGACAGTTTTTTCCGTTGTCGCAGAAATGTGTGAACGCCGGTTTATTATCATCAGCTCTCGCCTAGTAAATTAAATTTCTTCATAGAAAGACATAGGCTACGAAGAAATAATAAGGAAATGAAGTATTGACGAATATATCAATTGGAAACAACATTAATGAAATAGGAAAAAATGGTACAAATTTTTTCTGATTACTGAGAGATACGACGGAAATGAAGTATTGCAGAACATATTTCAATATGAATTTAAAAAATGAAAACACTTTTTTTTTTATAAGATGTATATTTGAAAAGAGATTTAGACCCACATTTTTTTTACTTATATCAAACGATCTCATTAGTTGATCTAAGAACTTTCAGAACATCTTTTTTTGTTAAGACAGTTATTCGAAAGATTACCATTTTGCGTATGTTTGTAAGTACTATGCGTTAAAAAAGATTTACTATTTTATTTGAAAGAAAAACAAAAACAACAATCCACTTTAGCTCAGGATTCCATTTAATTCAAATAATATATTTTATGAATATTATCTTTACAGTTACCGGTATTGATCGTAGAAGATAGATGTTTTGTACAGACGGATTGTGATATTATGATGACCTACATTTACAAATAACTTTGTAAGCTACGGACTTACTATCTAAGAGGCTACACGATCTACGTCATAACATAGAGTACGATAAGGTGAGATAAATCAATCACGTGACCTGATATGATATTTATATGGAATCATATCGATGCACTTGGAACATATACAGATAAAACTGTCCTAGAAAAAGTAATTCTAAGACGTGGTCAAGAATCGGCTCGATCGGACTAGAGTATCTTCTTATTTGGAATGGAGAGCTTATTTTGCATTCATCCCAGATCGACACGAATCATGGCTACCTGATTGTGCACACACACGAACGCACACACACATAGTGACACACACTCGCGCACAGGGAGAAATATATAGAGGAAAATGGACAGGTAGACAGATGCAGAGACATAGATGAGAGAGAGAGAGAGTGGTGTGTGTGAAAGAGAGATAGAGAGAGAGGAGAGAGAGAGAGAGAGAGAAGGGGGAGAAGGAAGAAAGGAAGGACATTTTCGGAGGGATGATAATGAGAGAATAATTACATCCAATGTTCAAAACATGTTCCTTTTATGAATTGTTACTTGAGACAATAGAACGTGTAACAATTTATTGTAATAAAATATTATATTTGTTAGTGGATGGGTTTCTGCTATATATAGAACACATATATGACTATCAGGAATACACAACAATCAGGCATAATCATGAAGCACAAGGTTATAATTAGAGACGAAACGAAATGTGTGCTCGTAATACATCTGGGATAAAAGCATCTCACACTGTCAGAACTCACTCACTGTCATCGTTGACCTTTTAGATTCATGCGTTGGGCTGCAATGGTTTCTGAGATAAACACACTTTGACTTGCTCTATTACATATGCCGTATCTTCCGTTCAATATTTATCTCGGTCGGTATTTCATGGTTGTGCCACTGCAGATAGATTGCGACACGACAGCTACTTGGCTGAGAAAGCTGACAGCAACGAATACATCTTAACTGACATCATATATGTCCTCAGAAAGTTATAATGGATACCAAGTGCCAATAGTAAAAAACTGTCTGTCTGTCTGTATATTATATGATCTTATAATATTATGAACAGGTTTTGCGATGGATCGATTATAATGTCGCAAGTGCATTGTAACGTTAATAACACGGATTCATGGAGCTATGAGCAGCAATAGAAACTTACCTTTAAAACATACTGGCCCGAATAATAATAACATAACAAATGTTTACAAAAAATCATGAACTTCTAATGGCCCCTAGCATACCTTTACCATTGGGAGAAATGGCCAGGGCCAGCAGTAATTTTTACATCCTCGAAAACCCCGGCCATTATGACTACACTAACCTCCGTCTAATTCCCTGGGATCACTGTCTATAAAGAACTCCGTTTCGACACTCGACTGTTACATGGGGGTTACGTGTTCTAAATATATATCGACCAATCCAAGCTAGGGGGAGATAACTCTGAATCGATATATTTAGAGCACACGTAACCCCAACGCAACAGTCACGTGTCTAGTGGGACTCTGATTTGATAATATAAATATAATGTATTCATATACTACTACTACTACCACGGATGTGACAACTACAGATAATGCTCTTTATCTTTTCTCGTCTGTCGTGATAGATTACGATGATGAACACTGATCTAAATGTTGGCCATTCACCGACTCTGGCACTCAGCTCAGGATTTGTAATACACTCATTGACGTGTTGCGTGTGTATGGTCTATTATTGCTTGGTCTGGTCAATACTCTATCGTCAGTCTCCCACCAAATCAGTTAAATAAATAAAACAGTAGCTGAATATTGTTTCAAATTGAACAGTGAAAGCAAGTTTATGTTCATTGTTACAAACCCCAGTGTCCATATTATCAAAACTTCTTAGCTAAGAACTTCTTAGTTAGAAAAGATCTCTTAACAACAAGAAATAACAGTTGTAAGCAGAAAACCAGTTGGGAAAATTCGTAGTACTTACGAACTTCTTATGACTCATGAAGCATGAATGGGAAAGTAATTATAGACCAATAGTGACTTGATCATGAAGTTTTTCAACAATATAATATATTTCTTTAAATTTACTACTTGAACATTGAAATATAGTATTTGATCTAAAGTTCTAATTATCGCGTTTTCCAGCCTAAGTAATGACTTCCTTTAGGATGTACATGAACTCGGTACTTCCGGTTCGTTGATTGACATTATCACTCCATTTACAATTGAAATACGTAGATTTTTTACAATAACATCCGACATCTCTACATTTAAAACGGCACCCAATATTCGCATCTATGTGGCGGTACGTTTTCAAACACCGCAATAGTGGATAACTTTAAATAATCCTAATTAATTCTCCCTTAAAATCACCGGTGTAGGAAATGCATTCCGATTCATTAACGGCCCTCCTCTCTCTACCTACCTACACACACACGCACGCACGCGCACACACATACACACACACACACACACACACACACACACACATGGCTTGCTACTGCACACAGTACTATACAAATGTAAAGCAAACTAGGCTCTCACACCCGTGTGAATTATGGATTGAAAAAAACACGAGGTCTATTTAAATGAACACGACTATAAGAATGATATCTCATTTGCTGAGTATTGGCGAACTACGAGCAATAGAACTTGACTCGGGCCATATTGACTCGGAAAACATATCGAGAGATTGGAATAATTATTTGTCTGTCGCATTTCCTACTATTAATCTTGGCGAGTGATCCTCCGGGCAGTCCTTATCACTCTGGATGGTAAACACGCCGGTATTGATGTATGTCTTTTGAACCGTCGGCGATCTTGTTTACCCATCCTGTGATCAGTCTCTCGCAAACAATGCCTAGGTTATCTAATAGGTAGGTAGGTAGGTAGACAAGGGTAGATAGGTAGGTATAGGTAGGTGGTAGATATGTAGATATGTAGATATGTAGATATATAGAGTTTAGTAACCTCCTGTCTTTAGATATCGTATACCGGTATATCCTGCACTTGGGGATAATCTTTGCATTATACGTCTTCAGAATTTAGTATTTGCTTCAGAATGGCACAGGGAACTGGCCAATAAGTATTCCGCCATTGTGTTGCATACATCCGTACATCCGTATGCACGGCAAATCCGTATGCGCGGCTTCTGATTGGCGAAACGAGTAAAAATGTTCCAATCAAATAGACTATGCCAGACCCAGATCCTGAGATACATTTTAGCAACTACATGATGTTGAATGAAAATATTGAAGTTCTGTGAGTGGTTTGTAGAGGATAATTTTGGAGCAGAGCGGAATTATCCCCAGAATTGGTGTCACGTATACACCAATGATACATAATGCTCTACTTCCGGTTCAGCTATAATTTCTTCTGTTGATATGATGACAGAACAGAACAGAGTTTATTCTCACGATAAATCACATCATGTGATATAATGAGAAAACAATGAAATACATACAATATTTACATGAATACATTTAGTGCATATACATGTATACAACATTAATATCAAACATAATCCTGCTTTAATATAATCTGCTAACTTTAATAACATAGGGCGATAGCAGATTGACATTAGGTTTATACATTTCTATAAATTTGGATTGGTACAGTAGTATTTTGGTAAGTATAATGTTCGAATATAATTTAATGACTGACACTATAATAGAAAGTGTAGTTCGTCACCTAATCTAGAGTTACATAATGTGCATAATCTATCCTGCCTATCGATATTGTTCCAACGTGTTTCTGTTTCTGATGACAGCATTGATTAGAACTAGAATACTTTATCGTCTCATCGATGGACTAGTTTGTATAACTCTTTCTATTAATCAATTCCATTCTTCATACAACTTTGACTGGTTTGTGAATAAACAGACAATGGTAATAACCTCGAACCATGTTTACTTCATGGCTTTACAACCCTCCACCCCCTCCCTAATGACATTGATCCAACTTCCAATATTCCATTCTAGAAGTCCAAAGGTCAAACTATATTACAACGGATATAGCCTACTTAAACTGGTTCTATGATGGACAGGCGGCGTTTAAGCTTGCCACTTAGTCACTGTTTGTTAACAGGCAGAAGCCCAGTCTAAGCGGCACTGTCACTTGTCATTGGGCATCCTTTACTATACAGACACCGAGTAGCCCTCGCTAATAATTATATATCCCCATAATACAATATTATATAGTCGTCCCACGTATGGATCTAGTCGGTAGGATCAGACCAATTTTAGCGCGGAATGGACTTAAATATGACATACTTATCGAGTAATTTTATTTTTAAAAATAAATAAATAAATGTATGTAAATCCGACATCAATTTAAATAATCGTAATTTCTAGACGATCATAATTTATTGACATTAAATAGGCAACCATGTCTGCATGATACTTATTTTAGACAACCAGCATGTGTGATTGGTAGCTACTATGATGAAACATGTATTACAACCACAGTTACTAGATTAATTTAGTTGGTAAGCTAGTTATAACGATCTCTCAGACAATAACCAGACATGACAATAACCAGTCTGTTCTCTAAATGAGGAAAGGTCAACGGAGGTCATTGTCAATAGCAGAGTAATCATCGGAGCAAATACTAATTCGTTGTTCAAAGTTTCGTCTTGAAGTTAACCATAATCCACGCCAAACCAAAGCAGACCAATTGTAGCGTGATCCAATGATGAAAGACTCAACCTAGTCGGTGCTAGTCGGCTCTATTAGACGGAAACTCTTTGAGTCTAGTCCCAAAGAAGAGGTTTTAAGCCGTCTGAATGTGTAATTAGACCGTTCGACGTAACCAGGGTTTAGTTTGATTCAAAGAAACTCTTTCTGGGGCACGTGTTGATCCAGGGATTCCCTTATAAATCGGTTAATAGGATAACACGACAAAGAACTCGACTGTCTCGGTCTGAAATTTCCATTTTATTTGGATATATGTATTAATTGAGACCTGCCAAGCAATCACGAAACCTTTTTACGAGTACAAACACATTCTCAACATTTGTTTTCTGTCAAAAACGATATTTTGCTCTGCAAAGTCTTGCATACTATCAGTTTAATCAACTCGTTTAATAATTTCAGTAATACATACAACTCATATGAGAGCCTCTGGTTATGTTTTGTTTGGTATTGGGGTTTAGAGTCGCTTTCTAGATTCTTTCACTAATATCATGACTTGTAAGTTTAAGGCAGGAGGAAACCCATAACATCCGTTGCGCTGAATGTTGCAGTAAACATGCGAGCACCGGCTGGTACTGACAAGACCAAGGATGATAACTGCATTGTCAATCTGCAGGCAGTGCATCCTATTAATATCGCGTCAGAAAGGTAACTTTCGCAAACATTGTAGCGTAAACCACGATGGTGCCATCAAAATAAATATAGGTGAATTTCTTCCGATTCCCGTTGTTAAAATTTCGTATCATGCAACATGTGTTTCTATCGAATATATATATATATATATATATATATAGAGGATCTAACATTCGTGTTAATTCAATACTGAATTTATTAAACGAGTTGGTAAAACTGATATTGTGCGAGGCTTTGC
>JAUTBV010104158.1:0-15326 GCA_032361325.1 Lepetodrilus fucensis | reverse complement strand
CATACAGACACACACATACACACATATACACACATACACACATACACACAGACATACACACATATACACATACACACATACACACATATACACATACACACATACACACACACACATATACACATACACACATATACACATACACACATACACACACACACACATACACACATACACACATATACACACATACACACACAAACACACATACACACACACATACGCACATACACACATACACACATACACACACATACACACATATACACACACATATACACACACACATACACACACATACACACATACACACACATACACACATATACACATATACACATATACACACATACACACACATACATACATATACACATACACACATACACACACATACACACATATACACATATACACATATACACACATACACACACATACACACATATACACATACACACATACACACATACACACATATACACATACACACATACACACACACATACACACATACACACACATACACACATATACACATACACACATATACACACATACACACACACACACATACACACACATACACACATATACACACACACATACACACACACACACACACAAACCACAGACATACACACACATTATAGTATGTTAATAAGCTACATAAACCGCGACGGAATTATTGTATTTAACATCTTTAATTGCCGATTATATACGAGCGGAATAAACCAGGGCTTCGACAATGTATTTCAAGTCTTGTGGATTGGATGATAGCTGGTAGACACGGCAACTGCTTGATAAATCTGAAGTTACTTCAGAGGGGCTTCCCACACGCACATCAAGCGAAGAACAATCCATTAATTTATATAACTATCGTTTGCTGCTGTCGCCCATTGAAGTCTAGATTACTCCGAAAATTGAACTTATTAAGTAATATGAATTATTTCTAATGTTAGCTAGTGGAATAACGATCAACTAGCGTGCTCAATACAGATCACATTGAACCTAGCTGCACTCTATGTTCGTCCGTGCAATGCTTGAAACGCTTCGGACTTAGTTTAATGACAACATCACTTAATGCAACTCACCAGCTTCTTGCATGTTAAGAAGTATTGTGTTGATCTTATCAAGCCACGGAGATCCCC
The DNA here is from genome assembly GCA_032361325.1 of Lepetodrilus fucensis. Classification (NCBI taxonomy): domain Eukaryota; kingdom Metazoa; phylum Mollusca; class Gastropoda; order Lepetellida; family Lepetodrilidae; genus Lepetodrilus; species Lepetodrilus fucensis. The sequence continues at coordinate 14,175 of JAUTBV010104158.1, read as the reverse complement.
GAGGAAGTCCGATTGCATATCCGCTAGTGGCGTGCCAGTTTCCGACCACGATTAGCTTACATCCGTCGTCCTTTCCTACATAGTACTCGAGCACTGTGGCGTCGTAGATGAACGCCTGGATCTCCCTGGGAGGCAAATACACGGACAGGTATAGACCCAGGTTTGGAATTACATACATACATACATACATATGTATCACTTCAACAACAACGAAATTCGATCCTATTATTGGATTTAGTTATTTTAGTTTTATTATTGCAATCTTCCTATATGTACACTGCCATATGTTGTTGAACCTTTCAAGATTTTATATACAAAATGTACATGTAATTATTGCTATAGTCCAACTATAGGTAACATGTTAATACATTATATTTTACTGGCACTAATGCATTGGATTATTGTTATAGTTGTGGGGTTGGATGTTCATCAATAATATTCTTACAATTTCTTCAGAGACGCTATGCCTTGCTCGACAGTTGGCTTGTTATATCTCTTCATGTACTTGTACATATTTTCATAATTCTTTCTCATATTCAGGTCCGTGCTACCATTGGGCACCGTGGCGAACTTGAATGGCGGCTTGGTAGCATACGGGTTTCTCAGCTGTCAAAGAAACGATATAATGAGGCCAAAACTGCGAGTAGTGACATGTATTCAGATGACATTTTGAACCTGTCCAAAGCGTGACACCTTGGCTGTTTCCACGGCACAAAACCTCAACAGGTTGGACAATTGGAGTCAAGCCGTCGAGCCAATGTGTTTGGTAGGACATTTCCTGTCGCAGAAGCGGAAACGCGCAGCATGAGTTGCAAATACGCTTCTTCAATTTTACAATGAGCTTTTCCTCAAATGTATTGCATTGAGGATGACATTGCGTGTTACTGTCCCCGAGGAATATGACACATTGATTTGAGTTTGGACTGCTATGATCAAACATTAGTTCTTGTCTATTATGCTACCGGTGAAAGCTGAATGATAGCTCATTGAAGAAACAACCTACAGAAAGAAGTAAGCACGAAGAGCACATCTTGCACTGATGATGTATTACGTACTAACCCTAGGTTAAGTCACAACATGTTGGCATTTAGAATGTAGTGTTTAAGAACATTACTTATATGTTTTTCATACAAGGACATGCCAATGCTAATTTAATTGAGATAACTAGTAAATGTTTTTATGGCATTTCTTAATATTAGTAAGTTCGTATAGTTAACTATTCCATATGTCTTACCTTCTCCTTACCTATTAATCCTAAACACTTCACTTAGGTAGACCACAGAAGAGAGACATTAATCAACTCAAATAGCCGTAAAGTGGTTTATTCTGTCTAGCACTATTGGAAATGGAAGGGTATTTATTTACCCTCCAGTCCTGGATGCCGCTGAGATCATAATACTGTTCCTTGGTGATCATGAAGGCTGCCAGGTTGGCGGTGTAGCTGGCCAGAAACACCAGAGCGAACAGCGCCCACAGGTTGGAGAGAAACCTGCTGGAGACACCCCTAGGAGTGTCTGTGGTCACAGCGGCACTGAACAGCATGGCCCAGATCAGCCAGAAGGAACGGAACAACGAGAACTTGTGTTCTAGGAAGAAAGTGTTTCAAAGTCTATACATGTATACTACCTGTAAAATACGCCATAATTATTTTTCATCTGGCTCATGGACTATAAGTCAATGATACTCACTTAATATTGATATATTCTATAGTATGTATAAAAGCTTGACATGAGCAGTTAGTTATGCTAATATTATATATGCCGCATGTTCACCAAATGGATTCAATTACAGTAATGTTTAATGCATTGTATTCACGAAACGTAAGCTCCGTTGATATCGCTTTAACTTGGTATTAAGTTACTAGTTATACATGTACTTGCATAATAATTTAAAATATCTATACTAGGGAAAAGCATGCAGAATATTTAAATGGATACGACAACAACGAAGATTCATGAAATTATAATATAACCAGTTTAAACATGCATCTAGGTAGTGTTGTTCATTGCAGTTTTGGTTTGTATGGGTTTGAAGTGAGGTATCGTGAATCAAACACATTGAGGACTAGTATGAAACACATTATTACCACCCACACCCTCATCCACCCCCACCCCACCCCCTAATACACCAATAAAACTGTATACTGTATAGTGTGGTACCAATATATAGTAGCGATCCACTACGTCACGGATGTGTAGAAGTATGATCACGATATAGTATATTTCAATTTCATGGACACGTATTTGCTTTAACCATATTTCGAGTAGCCGCATTCTATTAATAAACATTGAAAACATGTATATATTCAAGAGATGCTCTAGCTATTTGTGTCTATCTTGATGAATAAATCACACATTACGATCATAAACAGATTATAAATATTGCAATTCTCTCAAGAGAAATAGATCTATGTGTTTTTGCTTGTTTGAAAAGAAAGTAAGCATATAAACTTAAAAGCATAAATTCACGGTGTGTTGACCTGTTTCAATGTCAAACGCACTTTACCTGAACGTTTGCACATTTGATGTATCTACACAAGTATATATTTGGCAATAAGCCTATGTTTTACGCATCTCCCACTGGTTGTCAATATTTTCATTTTGTTTTTATCTCATTAAAAAATGCGAGATAACAAATATGTACAGAATAATCCTTTAAGGTAACGTTCCACGGATCTGCTGACAACATTGGCTGTTGTTATAAACAATTGTTGTTATTGCCGTACTTTAAATATACTGCGAGGTAATATGAGGTATATAACTTTAAACCTATTTCTGAAGGCTAATGGTGATATATTGTTCAGTTGAAGATGTAGCAAGTACAACATGCTAAATCAGCAGTTCTACTACACTATTAGCAACAACCCATTGCATTAACTGCTCACCAACCAGACAGCGGTTGTTCTACGAATATTCGTAGCAATACTTTGTGTAGCAAATCTCATTCACGTTTGGATTAGATTTTCAGAATTGTCTGTATGTGCTAAGTATTCTCCGAAGAGTAAAATAAGAATGACGATGACAGAGAACGCAGAGAATTGCATTAAAACAATGTTTCCTTTGAAGTTTACCTTAAAATCAACACATGATTATCGAAAATATTAATTTTGGACAGTTTCGAAAATAGTACTTGTGTTGTCATTTTGATAATATAATGCATGAATCTCACATAAATCACAGAGATTACTGGACCTGTGGACAGCCGTGTTGTCTGATCAGTCAGCGGTGTTACTCAGCTTCTGTTTACAGACAATTCTGTGAGGAATGTCCGTAACACTACGCAATTTAAGGAACCGTCGCGTATCCATAGAATACCCTAATTACCATTGGTGAGCCTATTTAACCTCTTCTAATACAATATAAGGTGTAGGTTCGGATATCAAATATGGACGTAGTGAGGACATGCCTATTTAATTGTAGCAATACTGTTGAGTTGTATGAAACTACTTAGTGAAGTCTATATCCTGGTATTACTATCGTGTTGTATATGAACTACAATAACCCCGTGTACGCCGCCTCGACGATTTACCTCAGTTACCTCTCAAACTGCTCTTTCCCTGGTGCAGGCCGTACGGACTGAGCCACTCAAATATGAATATAGATGCCCCCGTGGCGTGAACACTAAACACCAGAATCAACCCCCAGGACGGATAGTCGTACGGTTCTGAAAGTCAGAAAAAAACGAATCCCCAGTCAGAGAAGAAGAAAGCCCAGTCAGAGAGAAAGTGCCGTGAAGGTGGAAGCTACGCTACCTGGTGATATCCTGAAATAGAAACTTAGATTAGATAACAGAGTGATCCTCAAACCCATAAAACAAATCTACAAGAAAAACTACTAAAAATGGACGAAAAGTTAAAGTGGATTGAACAACTGTGTTAACGCATTATGTTAATTCAATGTGTTAACTCAATTTGTCAACACACTGTTGCCACTGGGCACCATGATGACGGTTCCAGTTGTCTTAGGATACCATGATGACGGTATCCAGTTTTCCGTCTAGAGACCATGATGATTCTTGCCACAAGATACCATCAAATGCTGAGGTTAATGGTATCCGGTGTTGTCACATGCAGTACGGCCAGGGAGAGGAAGGCCAATTGGCAAGGAAGAGATGACACTACCGCGTCAGGGATACCTTCAGTGTCAGTGTTCTTTGCTTGGCAGCATGGTGCGGGGGAAAACCTTTCGAAAAAGTATAACGCCACCGCTACTACGGTAACACTCATCAATAGGATAACTATCCAGGATGAGAAATCAAATGGTTCTGAAATAGAATGATGCATTAGCATGCTCGTGTAGTAGTAGTAGTAAACATATGTAGTAATGGTATTTCTTAACATGAATTGTGGAAACGTTAGACATAGTATTCTAGATATTCCTTTCAGAAAAAAAAAGTTACTTCAGTATAGCTTTAACGAGATTATAGATCTAAGACATTGTAGTACACTATATGACGTGGGTCTGTATCTCACCAAGGAATGCTGTGGGTGAGATGGCTCCCTCTCGAATGGACACTATAATGGTGATCCCTGTCTCCAGGAACGGCACAGAAAACGCCACGGCAGAGTTCCTCTCCGGTGTAATTTTCAAGGATGTTATCACCATGTCTGCTTTCATATCTGTCAGAGCTCGTATCAACCCATTCCACTCTCCAGTTTCCTGTTTCAACACAAGTAAACATTAGGATGGCTGTGAAGAGTAGATTCACATCGTTCATGTTCCAAAGCACTCTGCCAAGATGTTGCTTGTAGGATATTGCACATGTCCCGGATGTCGGATGCATGGTGGTGGAGCAGGCATACCGGGATGCAGGAGCTGAATAGTGTTTCTCGTGGTCGTTCTGTTGTGTTACAGTATGACACTGGTAATATAGGTGAGTGTTGAAGTAGGTTATATGTTAAGAGTTGTGTGTCGAGGATGTGATGGGGGGTACGTGGTGTGTTGGAGCTGGTGTGTCGAGTAAATGTTGATACAGGTGACATGTTAAGGGTGGTGTGTATATCTAGTGGGGCAGGTGCTGACTACGTGGTGTGTGTATGGGGTGGGGCAGGTGCTGACTCAGTGGTGGGTGTGTATAGAGAGTGGGGCAGGTGCCGACTAAGTGGTGTGTGTGTATGGAGTGGGGCAGGTGCCGACTAAGTGGTGTGTGTGTATAGAGAGTGGGTCAGGTGCCGACTAAGTGGTGTGTGTGTGTATGGAGTGGGGCAGGTGCCGACTAAGTGGTGTGTGTGTATAGAGAGTGGGTCAGGTGCCGACTACGTGGTATGTGTATGGAGTGGGGCAGGTGCCGACTCACACTGTTAATAGCTCCCCACTGGCCATCATCCACCTCAAACAGATGGTAGTCGAAGTCCAGCCGCTGACTGAGGATGGTGAGGAGGTCGACACTGAGGCCGCTACAGCACATCACTACCGTGTTGTTACTGAGTCTGAAACAATAAGAACATTAATAATATTAGCCGTGGTATGGATGTTTGTCAGAATTTAATTATATTGTAATATCATGTATATTGTCCTTTGGAGAACATTCCTCTATATTCGCATATGTTTACCTGATTCAGGAATCAAACTTAGCAATGCATGTATACTTGTCAATCACTCACTTCCGTTTCTTCTCGTCTCTGTTGAAGATGTGGCAGAAGATGGAGCCGTGTTGACACTTGCCACCCTCGGTAGTGTTGCTGTACATGACGTAGGGTTCCTCCTTGAGGGTGGCGATCCGGACGAAGGGGCGGGGCGGTCTCCCAGCGGGGGGTGAAGAGGCCTCCCCGGGCCACGTGATGTCCTGCATCTCCAAACCATCCTTTGTCCACTTCCCCACCTGACGACCGACAACACGTGCATTATACACACGTGCATGTATGCTAGCTAATATACACATGTGTACATGTACGCTGCTATATAATACACAGGGACAAAAGGTGAATAACACGTTAACATGTTGTTGTTGTTTCTGGTGGTGGTGGTGGTGGTGGTGTTTGTGGTAGTGGTGGTGGTTGTGCTTGTGTTATTGTATTATTTTCCTGGTTTGTTTTATGGTTGTTGTTTTTTGTCTATGCGTGTTATTGTTGTAATTATTTTCTTCTTCTTCATCATCTTCATCTTCTTCTTATTATTATTATTACTATTACTATTACTACAATACCATTTTCAGCGGGTGGTAATGCCTATCACGTTGGTGAGAAAGTTCAGCACCCTGTCCCTATGAGGAAACATCCCACCAGCTAGTTATATACCTTACGTTCTCCTCCCATAATAAGCATTCACCTCCTGTAACACCTGCAGTATTGGACGTAGTAAAACCACGACCAGCTGACTTTTGTCTTTAAAGATCGTATATTATAATTAATTAATATAACAGTTAAATAAGAAATGTGCTTGCAACTAATTTACATTCCACGAGTGATGAATATTAAAGAATAATTGGAATAATAGTCCTAGTATTTAAAGACGATGTCAATTTTGATATCACTTGACAAGTACAGTATGATGCGTGGAATAATGCAATAGATAGGCTAGTCATTGATCATGAATGCCAAGCATGTAGCAGCCTCCAACCCACCCTTGTGTCGGAAATACCGTGTATGTAATGAGCTGGAGTCATTTTAGATTGCTCTTACATAGTTTTTTAGGGAACAACTGGGAAATGAAATATTCGCATCCTGCAGCCGAAGGAAATATAACTTAATTTCATCAACGCTTTGAGCATAAAAAAAGTCGGATCTTGGTTGCTTGCAAAAATGAATGATAAAAACGTTAAGAATTCCAGAAACTGACCAGGATTGCAGTGCTAGGAACTATAGTGCATCCGAAATCATGCGCTGCGTTGTAGGATCTTCAAGACGATACGATTGTTTTATTTGATGTATAGAAATAAGTAGAAATTGTATAAAATATCATGCTTAGCTTGTGTTGAATTCCGTGTTCAATAATGTCACTGGTGATTATCATGTTTATTAAAGAGGACATAGAAGTTTACTTCAGGTATTTCACAAAATCGGAATTCAACCGGTTAAAATCGATTATTTGCAGTTTAGAATAGACAGTGTAAATAACGTAACCAACGTCTCAATCTTAGATTTGCTATGCAAGTTAAGTACCGTATTTCCATTCATGTTGGCGTCCCTTCACAACGGTCTGCACTGCCGTAGGAAACAACTACAGTATGCATCAAATTGAGAACAACAATTTCAGATTTAAAGTATCCAGTCTAGTCGTATGCTCAATAACCTATATTCCAGTTAAATAACTGATATTCCTAGACAATTACTTCAGCGTATGATGTAGTTAAGCCATCACAATATACACATATAGCCATTATAGTACAGAATGTAGTTAGAATATTATTCTTACATTCCAACTCAGACGTGGTTTACAAGGTCTTTGACCGTTTACGGTCTATCCTTTATATATATGCACTAGTTGTATATGTCGCAGGGGTACCGTCATAGAACTGTAGTCTACACTGCTTCCCTGCGGTATGTTGGCAACTGATACAACACTACGCACATAACTGGCTTCAAATCTGTTCGTGGTAGTATTGTAATTACAGCGCATAGCAAGTTGTGATCGTTTCTATTTATCACATTCCCAGTGGCTTGGTCACGTGTAGGTAGATGCATAGAACTATCAGACCGTCGTCTAACTGGCGGTACCAACAGACAAGTGTGATAACATGGTACTGTGTGAGTGTCAGAACTATGCATTTTGTATAATAAACTCTGTATGAACTAGTATTCATGTTCTGCTGTTTGTTATTCACTATGGACGTTCTCAGAGTTATTTCCCCCAATATATTATAGTAGATTTATGTCGTGTATATCAATATATTTCAACACTGTATGGCGGTTGCAAGCAAACATTTAAACATATCATTGAAAAATAACAGTTGATGTATTGCTGACTAAATAAATAAATGACATATAGCTTATTAAGACTGAATTTATGTTGGATCAATGCTGAATATGTTGTGAGTCATGTACTTGTATGTATGGTATACCAGTGTTCAGTTACACATATCTACAGCAGTATCCTCACTGCTCACTGGATCATCACAATCAATATACATTGTGAAAATATATAATAATGTACGTAAATAATCACACACACCTCGATCCATTTCTTTCCTGTGCCCCGAACCTGGATATTCACTATTTTCAGTTCACTAAACTTTAGTACTCCTGTCTGGTTGAAAGCGATGACTGGGGGTCTAGTGATGGTGATGTTTTTCATGAAACTGAAAACAATGAAATCGTCTAGTAAATAGCATGTGAATATTGAAGACCTCTCTGTATAATGAAGCAGAAATGCTACGGAATCCTTCTCAACACCCTAGGGCGTATCCAATATAGTCTGCCGTTCGAAACGCTACAAGATTAGCATGTCCATCTCATTTGGGTATTCATTCTCTACACTCACCAGACAATAGAATTAACGACTAATCAATTAAATGTTGGTACAAGTCAAAATAATTAAATGTACCAATATTAAATTGATTAGTCGTTATTTCTATATTGCATATTATATTGCATACGCCCTAGGGTGTTGAGAAGGAATTTCGAACTAATCCACTGGTTTATGTGTGGATACTGGGTTGTATCATTGTGCTAGGGAAGTGTTTAGTAATTGTTATGAGTAACTTCAACTGCCAACCCATCCTCGAAAACATCCGTCAAATATTTGACGGAGGTTAGTGTAGTCATAATGGCTTGGGTTTTCGAGGATGCTGCCAACCATACAATTCTTTCACATTCATCGTCATCACGTCAACCCTGTTAAACTACTAATGTTTCCCGTGGCAGGTTCAGTGACTGTTGTAGTTCGAGGTACAGTCCAGTAGATGTCGAGACTACTATACAGTGTAGTGTAGAATAGCAACACTACACACTACTATCACCAGGCGTGTCAAAACAGAACAGAACCTTTATTCCATGAGCCTGAGAACATCTGCATACCTGTATATGAGGTACCAAAAAGGTACAAAAATGGAGCATGACAATCGTGGACCGTGATTTTCTAGAAATTGTTGGCTTCACAGAGTACTGAGATTTACTTATCTGACTTACTTCACAGAGTACTGAGATTTACTTATCTGACTTACTTCACAGAGTACTGAGATTTACTTATCTGACTTACTTGTACATGGCCTGGCCATCCTGCCAGTACATCCGCCCTCCTTCCTTACAGTTGATCTTAGGACTCAGGTCCACCTTCTGCAGGAACCCTCTCTGACTGACCATGTCCTTGAGTCCTGTCACCCACACCGTCACAGCCGCCTTGATAGCTGTCTCCATAGCGTCCTTCTCATGCTTGTAGTTAATACCTGCAGAATACCACTGGAATTATACAGACACTTGCAGAATATCACTGGAGTTATACAGATACCTGCAAAATACCACTGGAGTTATACAGACATCTGCAGAATATCACTGGAGTTATACAGAAGTCTGCAGAATATCACTGGAGTTATACAGACACCTGCAAAATACCACTGGAGTTATACAGACATCTGCAGAATATCACTGGAGTCATACAGACACCTGCAGAATACCACTGGAGTTATACAGACATCTGCAGAATATCAGTGGAGTTATACAGAAGTCTGCAGAATATCACTGGAGTTATACAGACACCTGCAGAATACCACTGGAGTTATACAGACACCTGCAGAATATCACTGGAGTTATACAGACACCTGCAGAATATCACTGGAGTTATTACAGATATCTGCATAATATGATTGGAGTTATACGGAAATCTGGAGAACATTGCAGAATACCAGTGGCGTTAGCGCCATTGCGGTATCTAAGACAGTGTTATGTATGTAATGCAAGTACCATTCACAAGCTATATACTTTAATACTTTACATGTATATGTGCCAATGGCCCTAACATTAATAAACGAAGTGAATATAATTGAGTACTTCGTGCTTTAAGACATAAACCAGTAGATGGATTCTACTTACTAATTGCATTCGTTTGAGAACTTTCATTTTGAACAGAAAATTAAACAATCTTGATTCTGGCCTTTATACAGACTGAACGCGTTTGACAGAGCAGCATGAGAGCTGTCTGTTTAAGCAGAGGAAAGTTAATCCACGCCACGGTGTGGACCAGCTTTCTCCTTTATTTCTATGTGAATTAGACCTGGATCCCATTGTTCAGCTGGAATTGATTGTAAATAACATTTTACTACTTTCCGAATGTATTGGAGGAAATAAAAGCTATCTATCCATTTATCCCAATAATAATGGTGTATTTATCTTTGCGCCAAATTCATGGTCGAAAGGTTGCTCAAAGCGTTACATTATTTCCCAGGGCAATAGATAAATGTGCACTCATTTCACCTTATCAACTCCCTGGTCATTGCAAGATGACATTGTGAGCATTAAAAGCCATATGTAACTGCACTGAACACCGATTATGCATATTATATGAGTCAAAGAAGCAATGTGGCAGCGTTGAGGACTCATCTTCTGAACAATAGGAAACCGTGTGAGGCAATCAAATCAATTAATGGCAATTAATTTCAAGGTTCCATGCATCTGGTAGTTATATGTCTGATGATAATGCTACGCTGTGTTCCTCGTGAACAGTTGACTAGCATTGCGCTTATTACGAAGTCGCCACCATATGGTATGAAGCAGAAATTACCGTTATAATAACATACTATACAAACATAACTGTTTGCATTATTATCTGTGGAATCCTTCCAAGTGCAGTTCTCTAAGTAAAGCTGGTAAACTGTGACTGTGTTAATGTTCTGATACAGTGCACTTAGATTGCATCACCGTGTTCTCCTATGTCTCAAGTATACGTATTCACTGGGGACCGTCTTGAAATGAGATCGGTGGAATTGTGCAACATCTTGGTTAGTCGTTCGCCGTCAACTTATTAACCAGATATGTTCTAGGAGAGTGTCATGCTGTTCTCTGTATACTGGCTCCTATAACTGGCATTTCAAACCTCTTGGCAATATAAGTTAAAGCGACCGCTTAAAGGAGGCCCTGTGCGGCTTTGACCTTTGTATGTTCCAACTTCATTGCAAAGCGAAATGGATAGTATATTAGCATTCTATCCGCAGATGGCACACGTCGGAAACTCGCATTTTAGATGGCCTTTGTCATCCGAGAGTATATACTATATCTTGCATAACACTAGTTTATCTAAAAGTATGTGTTTATAATGTTTTATATGTATTGAAAAAAGCGCTGAGGTGTAATTTGCTGTGTAGCCGTGTGGTAAGGTACACTGCTGTGGAAGACTAAAAGTAGCTTCACCTGCTGACATATTTACGGCAATGTTTGCAGACGGAATGGCATTGGTCGTAAAGTGACGAGGCTCAAAGCCAGTACACCGGCAATAAATTCATGTCTACCGACTGCTGAAGTATTCCCGTAAAGATTATTCCATTTGGAAGAGAGCTACTCACATGTGAAATGAATATGTAAATGTAACAATACTATTTTCCGAGTGCAGAGTGTGAAAGTACGCCTTGTGGAGAGCATGGGTGTGTCACTTTAGAATAAAACTTTTAAAATACATTAATTGCCTAATAGTTATATAATTAATGCATCCACCTTAAGTAAAGCACCAGTGTGCATCTAGCATACTCGTAGGATTTGTACGATTTGGGGCATTACGTTTGCAATAGACAATCTGGTTCGTTTGTTAATCCATAATGGCATACATTACTGACATATCTGTATGACATTACAACATTAAATATCTGTTACTATCTCACACAGCACATGTTGCGTTACTACCTCGCTACTATGTCACGACTGACTGCACGCTATGTGTTGATTCCATTATACGTGAGATTCGCAACATACGGTAGTGTCTGCAATATCTGCGTGTACCTATTACAATACTCTCAAGTCTCGCAGACAGTTTATTGACAGAGACCACCCAGCCACAGTCATACTGCTTCCACGGCAACCTTACATTAATAGTTTTATTATCAGCAGCTTCGAGTGCTGTACGCCTGGATTTGTCGAGATGTCTTGTCGTAGGAATGTTGATATATAGTTTATGTAACAATGTTAAATTAATAGTGTGATTATCAGCAACTTCTATTGGTGTCGGCATTGAATCGTAGAGGTATCTGCTGTTAACATCGTTGATATATTGTTATTGTCTATAGATTATGTAGACTTTCCCACAATTGGAACATTCATTGCAGTTATCTGGAATATGGAAACAAACGAGGGAGAACGGCTTGTCAACTACATGGATTCTGAAAGAAAATGTTAACATAACTGTCTTCAATATATAAGTGTTCCGACGAATTGGTAGCCATGTGTAATGGTGTATCCCAGCGATCATTCAATTACCTGACCAGACGTAAATGCTAATTATGGATCCGGTTACAAAAGAAAGCAACCATTAATACCGATTATTGTACCTTCAGGGAAAGCTTCGGACAATGTGGTCAGTGGGCCAACCTAGACACGACTCTGTTGGTAATACACATCACCCAGAAGACCCGTGGGCCCACGTGGGCCCACACAACTCAGCCAATAGTCCAGCCAGAAGACGCAGATAATTCACTGAACTGACAGATAACTCTCATTGTAGACACACGGACGTCTCACCCAGTAGACCCAGACACCTCACCCAGTAGACACATGCAACTCACCCAGTAGACACACAAACATAGACAAATAATCCAATAGACATATACTAGTAACTCATCCAGTAAACAGTGGACAGATAACTCATCCCTTAAACATAGACAATCGCCCAATAGACAGATACTAATAACTCATTCAGTAAACAGATACATCATCCAGTAATAAAAGACAATTCGTCCAATAGACATATACTAGTAACTCATCCAGTAGACAGATAACTCATCCAGTAAACAGTAGACAAATGCTAGTAACTCATCCAGTAAACAGTAGACAGATAACTCATCCAGTAAACGTACGCAATAGCCAGATAATTCATCCAGTAAACATATACATCTCGTCCAATAGACAAATGCTAGTAAGTCATCCAGTAAACATAAACAACTCCCCGAATAGACAAATGCTAGTAACTCATCCAGTAAACAGATAACTCACCGAGTAGACCCAGATGGAAGGAGCGGGGTGCGTATCTAGACGTGGGGATGGCAGTCTGAGTCAGTATCCAGATGTACTCCGGGGTGACCAGCCCGAGCTCAACGGCGTAGTCCATTATATACTTGCTTTCTAAACTGAAGAGAAAACGTATGAATACTCGTTATGACACTACCGCACTATAACTACTAATACTATTCCTATATTTCTATATAAGAGAAGCCTATTAACTCGTGTATCATACACTGCAAGTCGTTGTTGCGGTGATATCACTGACATGTTGTTTTAAAATTATGAGCATACGTGATTTAGACTGCTTCTCACTTCCATGAATGTATATAATTAATAAGTATAGTAATCTTTACGTTTGAGCATGCATTAACATGGAGTTATGCGCTTTATAAATGGACTGTTTATCTATTATGTATGTATTTAATAACAATAACCACAATTGTATAATATAGATGTGTTTTACTTATTACCAGAGTAGTAGCCGATTCCTTCAACCTGACTTACCTATTTGAGTGTAGTAAAATAACTCTCACATCGGATCTCAATACACGTTTAAGCTGCGCGGTTGATTGCATTTTGTTCGTGGTGTTCCTCACTGTAACCTCACTTAGTATTTTGAATCTGCAATACAGTAAAATAATACTGAGTGTACGTATATCGCAATTTGCAATATATCATATTGAAATTCTATTACATAACATGTTGCATACAACGGCCATTGGAATACAAGCAATAACACCAAGAGGTTCTTTACTAAGATGATTATAAACCCTCCATGTAATCTGTTGACTTCTCTTAGCCAGGAACTATAAGTACCATCCTATGTGTGTTTCATGTAGTCGCCCAGTGTACAGTAATTAGATTCTGAAAACGCTCACAGGCAAAATGTTTAGCTAATTGTATTAACGTTCACGAGAATAGACGTTGCGTCCTTCGAGATGCTGGCCAGTCCTCCGCTGTGCATTGGGATCACTACTAATAGCACTAGAAGCCGACTATTGAAACCAGATGGCAGGAACGCTTGTTTTAGTGTCAGGACTACTACTGCCATAACCATACATATGTTCGGAGAGAGAGAGAGAGATATATATATATATATA